>CAEGAG010275489.1:0-52891 GCA_903067065.1 Brachyrhaphis terrabensis
TTTATATATATATTTATATGTTTTTTTTTTCCAGTTGAACATGATATATGTCACATTAAATGTGAATTAATTTCTGAAATGATTATCTGTGAGGGACCAAACTCAAATGAGAACAAAAAAGTGTTCAAAGTAGAAAAAGTTAAATTTACTTTTTTCAAGAATAGTGAACGAAGCATAAAGATTTAATGCAAAAATAAGTTAAAAAGGATAAATAACAAATTTGGGCCCAATTTAACTGAGGTCAACTGAACACAAAATTATAGACAATTGACCTACAAACAAAGAACAAAAGGCTGCTTAAATACGGGTGGAGTAACCTAGAACTACCACATGAGGGAGGCACAACATATCAAAGGAACAAACAAATAGAAAATTAGTTAAAGCATCATATGAAACAAATAAAGCAAAACTAACTTTAACTTAGCACTAATAACAAGTGACTATTTAAGTGACAAAATTAACCAATTAAGATCAACTTGAAACAAAGTCTCCCTCCTTCAGTCTTTCAGAAAAACAAATTGTTCGTTCCAGTTTTCCTCCTCCAGCTGGTTTGTATCAGCAGCACCTCAAACACAAAACAAGTGTAAGTAAACCATTCAGACAGACATTAACTAAAGTGCGCACCCATTAAAAAATATATGTCTAAATTAAATTACTAACTTAGACTATAAGCTGTAACTAATATAAAGAAAAAAAAAATACTAACACGATGTTTTGGTGGTAGGAGCATCCACCACATTATACATGGCCTCGATTTTTACATCACACACCAGGCGTGTGTCACACTAAAAAAAAAACACAACACAAAGGATTTTTAAAGACTTCTGTATGTTGTTTTGATTCCCCTAACGTAATTTCCTCAGTTAGTTTTCATTAAACAAAACACAAAATGTTTTCAATCATTCCATTGGTAGCCGAAATTCTTGAAAGCTGTTTTCTTTCTGTCATCTGTAACACCCTCAGGATGCAGCAGTGAACACAGGGGGGCCAGAGAGGATTACATCATGCACTAGAGTGTCCTTGGCTGCTCTCATGTTCCTCAATTGTTCTTTTGTCTACAGCGGGTCAGACATCACAGTCGGCCGAATCACTGCGATGAAGCAAGGCAGCGTGGAGCTGCCTGTCACTGGCAGTGCTCTCGCTTATATCAGCCCATTGTTATATGAAGGTGTAAATACAAACTTGTCAGTTTAAGATTTGATGTTCATTAGCAAATTGGATCATACAATGAAGATTTACTGCGACGGCAGAGGTACATGCTGGCTGTGCAGTAATGACTTTCGATAAAAGGGTAAAAAGAAACAACAACCTATTATCAAAAATAAACTGTCTTTCTGGGCCCATCGAGCGTATATGACTTTTCAAACTGCAGCTGCAATGTGTCACAGCAAATGTGTCAATCATCTTTGACCTCTTCTGATTAATCTTTTTAACGACTGATAAGTCAGCACTAAAAATAACCTTCAAGGTCGCAACTGTCTGATGACATGAGCTCATTATATTAGTACTAATGCTTGAATATTTCACTGATATAGAATTTGACATTGAGGCTTCAAAGGAGTCTCAATTTAAAATTATGCCCATGACTCATACTCTGATATTACTCAAGTAAACACACTGCAGGTCTTTTTGAAACTTAGCCAACACAATTATAGACAATTGCTAATAATTAATTTGTCTTCTTACCCCGACAGTACTACACAGTGACACCGTTTCTGCACCGGGAGACAGGCAACTGTGTAGGTTGTGATATTGTCACTCCTAAAGCACAAATTCAAGATAACACATAAGCCTCCATACAAACACCCACATATGCTAAACAACACTTGCATAAAGTGGCAGAACAAGTCCTGGCACACAAACGCTTGACTAATTAAAATGTTCCATCAAACACACAGCAGAGGAAAGTCCCTATAAATTACACTGGGACGCCTATTTAAAATTAATATAGTTCCTTTGTTGTGATGTTCGGGCCTACTGTGTCTCCTGATTGGGTTTCAACCTATTTACAGTCACATTATTCCCCCCGCCCTCCTCCGTCATACACAGGTCTGCTGTAGTCCTCTAACAGGGTGACCCATTTACCAACACTGTTTAACACACCCCTCTGCATCACTTCCTCTCCCTCAAACACACGTGCACCCATTGCTTCTTTCTCTCTCCTGATGCCACCCTGTCTTTTTCGTCCCGCTTCCAGCTGGGAAAAGTAAAAATAACTTCTGTCTTGCAGCAGAGCTAAAAACACCATTTATTGTCAGGGTCCCAGGCTCCCGCGTGCAAAATCGAGTCTTTCCTTTTGTTACGTAAGTGGGAAACATGTCATATGTCACATTAGTGAGTCAAAGGAAAGAAAAGGCACTTTAACTTGACTGTACTTCTAAAGCTGCTGGTTAATTTGCATGCAGATTCGTTGAAGAATGACACATTAATCCTGTAATGAAACCAGAGAAACAGTAAAAGTATTTGCCTTGTTAGTTGGTCTCCAGGTGAGGAAACATTTTTGCGTTTTCTGTATGTTTCGTTTGTACAGTAGACAAAAAGACAAAAGTATTACATGGAAATTCACCCTGTTTTCACCTTGTCTTGTGTGGACTCATTATTCATATGGTTAATGTTTTAATTTTTGTAGCCAGGTGTCAACTTTACTATTGAAAAGCTGATCCAGATGTTTGGTCTGTTCCTACATGCATCAAATGACTTGGTATCCAAGCCAGGTTCATATTAACCACATCAGCCTTTTGTTTTGGAAATCAATAATAACGCACACTGAGCCGAAGACTAATTAATTTCATCATTTACTCCTAAAACTGTAAAAGCATCAAGCACATCTCCAAAGGTCAGGCTGTCATCACAGAGATCCCAAATCAAAATGCAGTGAAGAAAAGGAAGTTTACAGACTGGAGACGGGAATCAGCTGGTACCGACTGTAAGCTGTCATCTTTAGAGGTGACCAATCAGAGCCAATGTGCAGACAGCCACTGACGAGGGGAGATCATAAAAAGATTTAAGAAACTAAAGTCACAATGCTCAGGAATTGCCAGAAAAACTGGGACACAGAACAGAGCTTTGAACTACATAAGAATCAGGGCATAAAAACTGAGAATCTGGCATTTTCTGAGAAAAATCAAGAGCTTATACACCGATGGATCAGTGGATGATGACGATGATGAAGCAGTTTACGGGAATGGCATGAGCGAAGATTACTGGAGAGGATGAATATAATAGAAATGGGACACAGACTAATTACATGAGAGAAAGTAAAGGGGACATAATAAACCAAAGAAAGAAAGGCTAACACTAATCTAAGCAAGCTACACAGAAATGCACAAAGAACATAATGAAACGAAAGAATAAATCTAGAGGGGAAGACTTTATCAGCATTAATGAAGACAGGGGACTGAACTAAATATGGTAAGACCTGAACTGAAATAAAACACAACAAATAAACAAAATTAATTAACATAGGTATTCAAGAAAGACAATAAACTATAAAAAAGGCCTAAAGGAAAGAAAAAATATAGCAGATGCTATGAAGCATAATGACCCAACAATCGCAAACCAAAAGTCAAAAATCCAAAAACTGACAGTAAACCAGAGATGAGCAATTCATTATTCTGAAGAGCCACTTGATTAGCTCTAGTCTTTGCAGTCTGTTTGTCCAAATTTTATTATTCAGAAAATTTGACAATAAATTCTAAACATAACTTTTGTGGTGTGCTACTAAACTGAACAATATATTGCTACATTTGTATTTTTGCATAGGTTTTATTTCTTTATGTGCTAATCTAATTTTATCCCTGAGACCAGCATCAGTCCTCCACAAACAGAGCTGCTAAATCTTTGGGTTTCCAGTCAGAAAGATAAATGGCAACAGAGTGAGAAAAAAGACATGAACAATGTGCAAGCAAAGCAAGTTGTTTAGATGCTGAAAGAGGTAGAATAAAACGCAGAAAAAAGGGCTTTGTTTGAAGCATAAATTTGATCTTTGAAGTATTTTTGAAAGTAATATTAAAATCTGTCACCTCAGTATCGGGTTTCGTCCTCTTAGTTCCAGGTATGGTTACACCTGTAGGTGCTACACTGATAAACTGAACTGAATTGAAATTGCATGGCTTACTGTATGCTCCCACTGCCCAAGAGCTGATAAATGCTGAATGTCTTGCTCGATATAAATAAATGTACGTCTAATTCTGTGATTTCATCCCCTGCAGTTATGCTTGTCAAAGATAAGGACAGAGAAAAGATTATCAGAGGTGTTTTCTTTTCCCGTTTGTCAGGCACACCAACCCAAATCCATCCTCGTTTGACATGTTTACAGCAAAGCATCATGAATATATTTGTTCTCAATAGTCAATTTTCCTGTCATGGTAACGTTCAGTTCTCCTTTCTGAATTGTAATAAGACTTAAAGTTACGCTTAATTATCAGTGTGGAAGCTTTGAGTGATGGACAAGTGCGGTGGCTTTAAGGTCTTTGTTGTAGATGAGACTATTTAGGGCCAGCTTCAAAGCGTGCAAATGCATGAGGTTTAATTATAGGGAACCAAGCCATCAATATCATGGCATTACCCCAGGAAGAAATAGGCTGAAAGCCAAGATTAGGACCATATGGAAAAAAGTCTGTCAGCAATTATAGCGAAACAGAAAACTTCATGAAAAGAAAAACAACTGATTTGCCAGGATACAGCCAGACCAAGTCTTTGAGTTGCCAGTCTAATAAGGTTCTTTAGAGAAGCTTCAACCACCCTGATAGATCAACCCAAGTCTGAGCAATACTGGAGACAACTAACTGAGGAAAATGAACATAACACTCCATTACTTACTGCTCTAAAAGCTGATTGGTGCAATATCCCAGAGCAAGAAATGTCTTTCCAAGTATCCAAACCACAAGTATGACGAACTAGACCAGGTTCTAATAACAATCAATTGTACTAGAAAACCTAGAGGCCAGCATTATAAAGCTTAAGGATCTGGTTAGCTTGACGCCAAACTGTTATTTCTCTTTATAAACAAAAGATAACGCTTCATGGTGACGTCTTTGGTTGGCTTGATGCATGTTGCATGATGTATACGAGCATATTGATGGTGCATCTGTTTTATGCAGAACAAATCAGTGACAAATGATAAAATATCAGCATCATGCTTAGCAGTGATTATTATTATTACAGTCATATAAAGCAACTGGACATATGGATAATCAATTTTATCAATACTGAATAATTATCACTTAAAAAAGCCAGAGGAAGAGCATGTTTAAGCTTCAGAGTGATTTGGTATGAAATTAAACACCATGACGAGATGTAGCCTGCAGAATGTAGCTTGTAGCATATTAGTCTGGTAAGGGCTTTAATTAGATTTCAAAATAACTTGATACTGTCATGCTACATGTCATGGACATTCACAACACATCCCAACCAGTCTGGGCCCGAGTCTAAGGAACCTTACCCTGAAAACAGGTCGCAACGTACTGTTGGAAATCCTCCCCAAAACACTAAAATGTATTTTAAGCAAAGACAGAACTTACAGAGAGCTCTTACTAAAGTCAATATGAAAGTACATTCCTGTAGAGTCACAAAGATGGGAGGGGCAATAATTTTAAACGGCTGGCAGGCAAAAATAATATTCTGTATTCTTCCTATAGGCTTAAGAGTAAGGGTGTGGCCCTTTATTTCAGAAAACATCTAAAACTAGCTAAAATATTATAAAACCCAGAGGTAGAATGTGTTATGGCATGATGAAGCTGAATTTGAAGTTTGAGTTGCAATTTCAAGAGGTATGCTTAACAAAAAACACAACAGCTGTCTTTTGATGTTGCCCATGTGCAGCATCAAAAGACAAATTTTTATTAGTGTAGGAAGTAATGAACCGCTCAAATATCGGCCAGTGTTGATGAAAACTTTACTTATCTACTAGAAAACTGAAGATAAAGACAGAATTTTCAGAGTAACCATCAGCTTTAGCCTGATTATGACAGAAAAAGCCAATGTCAACATTTCCATTTGGTTGAAGTAGGACCCAAATGCAGGACTGGCAGAAGCAGAGAGTTGATTATGAATGTTTAATTAAAAAAAATAAATAACAAAACCCACAGAAACAACAGGAATCCATGGTAAGAGAATGACAAGGATTCAACAGGGAGGTAACAAGAGGAAGCAGCAAAGAGCGAGAGCAGCAGAAGTGTTTAAGTACTGGAAAAGTGAATGTGGAACAAGTTCCTGGGCTGACTGGCTGCAGGTGTGGAGAGAGAGAGAGAGAGAAAGAGAGATAGGGAGAGATAGAGAGAGAGAGAGAGAGAGAGAGCAAAAGTGGCACAGGGGGAGAGGGAGAGTGGACTAGGGAATAAATTTAACACTAAAGAATGAGTGGACATAATAAAGCCTTACATTCTGTAGAGTTATAAAGAATAACTAGACATAAGAAATAAACACTGTAAACTAGAATCACAAAGAAAGCACTGAAATAAAGTAAAACAGAAAACCGAAACGAGACTGATCTTATCAAAGGAAGAGACCGGAGAACACAGAATATCCTAAAAACTAGAATCAAACCACAAAACAATCCAGGACCTAACATCAGGGGCTCAAAGGTTCCAGTAAAACACATTTGTTGTTCGGATACTTCTTCAGTTTCGAGTTTACTTGAATTT
The DNA here is from genome assembly GCA_903067065.1 of Brachyrhaphis terrabensis. Classification (NCBI taxonomy): domain Eukaryota; kingdom Metazoa; phylum Chordata; class Actinopteri; order Cyprinodontiformes; family Poeciliidae; genus Brachyrhaphis; species Brachyrhaphis terrabensis. The sequence goes on from CAEGAG010275489.1 coordinate 6,645, forward strand.
AGTTTTTAAATTAATAAGCTACGTTTCCAAATTTGGCTCAGTTTGTCAATACTGACTTGTAACAATTCAGTTTTCTGTGAACAAATTAGAGTATGAAAAATGATGTATATATCAGTGATGTATGATGTATATACACTATTATGTATTTGGCTCAGCTGTACACCTGAATATTACCAGCTCTGAGTGACCAAGACCTGGTCATTTTAACTAAAAATATCACAAAACAGACTCTAAACTCAGGACATTCTGTAAACATATAACACTATCTGTTAAAACACAAAATGTCTGGCGATACAGTTCATGTTCAACACTATGTATAGTAGATTGTGTCATACTAATGCAAAGCCTGTGGCAAAGTTAAATGATTTAAATGTACAAGTAGAATAATCTGAAGGACGTAGAGTAACACAAATCTGTTATCAAACACAAACGCAATGATTCATCCCCAATATGAAAAATTTCTAATTTTAACCTTTAATACGATTATTCAGCAGAGTGGAACAATCTGTTTTATGAGTTCACAGTGCCATATTTTATCTAATAGTTATTTTAAAAAAGTCACTTTTTCACACTGCATGGGAAAGGGAATTATAAAATTATGTGTAAAGCACAAATAAGATGCAAAAAGGACTGCATGGGCGTTCAGTGATTCAGAAATGCACAGCAACAGCAGCTATTAGTCAGATTAAAGTCTTAGTCAACATCTGTAAGTTAATGAAGCCATCAAAACAGGTGATTGTCATATTAGCAGAAATCTGCCATTAACCCAATTCCTTTCTGTTCAGTTGTGCATATGAAATATTTAGAGTGTGTATAAATGTTTTACACATAGACTGTCTCCAGTTTTTGCCACTGATTTGCTCAAACAGGTTATAAAGCTTTTAAAGATTTTTTTTAAAATATTTAAAACAGTCTACCCATTCCACCACACAAAGTCTGAAGCCTAACTGTGAAGACCGCAAACGGACACAAAGATTGTTTTTATGGCCTCCGTTCATGTTGATGCTGAGAATCATTGCTAATCAGGCTGAACAAAACCAAATCATCATATTCTTCTTGGATACATTTTCTTTTAGCCTGTATGGGAATTTGATTTTATCCAACCCCCCCCCCAAAAAAAAAAACGAAACACCAGTAAGACATCTCTTACGAATGACAGCAAGATCAGAGGAAATCCTTACCTTATGTCTGCACTTAAGCACCACTCCATATGCACCTGGCAGAAACGAAAGGGGGACAAAACAAAGATCAATAACATGCACTTATGGTGCTACTCTGATATCATGTTTTGACTTGTAACCTCATGTAAAGACGTCTTTAAAGAACAGAGCAGTAAAGATCAGGAGGTAAACCTTCTCTCCCACTGTTTAATGCCTGGATCTTTGTGAAATCTTGACCCAGAAGTCACCCTGTTGCATTCTGTCATTGTTAAGGCATTTGGACATGTCCATATAGCTAGGTATGGTTAACTTTATACATCAGATCAGTCCTTTAAACCTGAGACCATCAGGTTGCAGACTTCTACAGGGCAGTGACACCATGCTGGGGTATAAAAATTAAATATGTTTTGTAATTTCCATGGGATTGAGAATCAGAGCATGAAAGTGGTTCATTTTGAAAGAACCATTCTGATCTGCATCCGTATGAACTCATCAGCGTTCATGACTAGGGGGAGAGTCTCACTCTTTCCAGGTTGCTGCTTTTGCTTTAGTCGGTGCAGCTAACACACAACAACCCCAAGTCCAACAGTTTGCCCAAAAGAGCAAGTTTGGTCTGTGGAGAGCAAAAGCCCTGCTTCAAGTCTTACATGTACACATCAGAGTACATGTGAAGGTGTCACACCTGGAAAAAGGTTTCTGAACACAGAAGACCAGAGACGATGTTTTGTGCTTGAAGAGAAAAAAAGCTAAATCCTCTATCAAAAGAAAGAAAAAAATCCTATCTAATTTCAGCATACGTCTCTTTTTTTAACATGCTGGTTATTATATCATGGTTTGGACTGCTTTACTGCAGATGCAAAGTTTCAAAACAGTCAAAGTGGGTCATGAACAGTAGATCTTGCTAAAGAAACAAGCAACCAGCACCATGAAGATGAATTGGTGACGACACAAATCCAGAAGATTTAAAAGATAATGGTTTTACAACATATACTTGTGGATAACACAACACCACTGCAAACTACATACCATTAGTGTTTTGCTTTACTATTGGGAGCTTGATATAATTTTTTTTCAGAAAGATAGACATGCCCAAGGACGCAACTTCACATTAAAAAACAAGCCCAAAAAACTGCAACCCATTCAACCTGCAAGCGACTTTAGAAATAAAAGCAAGCCAAAAGTTGCTTATATTAATAACTTGGCAACACTGTTCATTAAGCAAGCCAACAACCCAAAGCACACCGTGTGTTTTGAAGAATGGTAACAATATATTATAATAAAAATGAATAGCTGTCTTGCTGTACATTGGATTTTAACACAAAATGAATGAAAATCATGGGAAACATGAAACCAAATAAAACAAAAACAAAGCGTGGTCTTGTGACTTACTGAAAACATTTTTTTTTGCATATTGCCACAAAATCAGGTCACACCAGATGTTAAAGGACTTATGATATATTTAGTCAGTTTTGAGCTGTTGTTTTAGGATTTCAAAGTCTTCCAAGAACAGCAGTACCTGCATTCTCTTACAGTCTGTTAACTGCTAATACTTGTAATTTTCTCAAGTATAATTTAATACATTCCAGAGATAGATATTAAGATATTATTTTCTTTTCTATGTTTGACATGAGCATAGCTTTTTAAAGTGTGGTTTGAGGGAGCGCCTGTGAAACTCAACATTTCTTGCCAAGCTGGAAGTGGGTGGAACATGCCCTTTAGGCTGCTGGAGGACTTCTTATGTGGAGCACCAGCAAAAGATGTGGTGGGTTTTTTTCACTCCTCGTATCAAAACGAGAAGAGGTTTGAGAAGATGTAAGCAAATGCAATTAGGAAACAACTGTTAACTTTTGCATGGAGAGAATTAGGTCAGCAGATGAAATTAGAGTATAAGCAATCGGAGGGTAAAGGATTCAAGTTCAACTCGGGAAAAAACGGGCAAGTATTCCAAAACCAAATGTCGCTTTCATTGTTGAACCATAATATCACAATGAAATAATTTTTAAAAATGCAACCTTTAATTTAGTATGTCTTTCAGTGATTAGGATGCTCTCATGTTAAAGTAGTTTATAGTCATTCAATCTATTTTATTGGCAAAATTTGCTCAAAATAAATGTAACAGAAGCATTTTAAGCTTTTTTTTCTTTTTTTTTTAAGTTGAGCTCCATGAATAGCTACTCAATGATAAACCTTGTTTACATTGTCAGCGTGATGCAAGGGAAAAATACTTTTTGTTCCACATTTCCAAATTTGGAGTTTGGTAAAACCTTATTAACACTTTCATTGTCATTGTGCTTTGGTCTGATGACACTCAGATTAAGCCTTTTTGTGAAGGGGTTAAACCAGCTGAAAAAATAAAAAAGAATCAGGTTTAAGGCTTGTTGCATTTGTTTGCAGAAGTAATTTTGTCGTTTAATTAAAAATATTATTTTAAAATTTTGACATATCATCTACAATCTGTAGAGGATTTTCATCTACAGCTACAACATTTTCCTTCTGATGTCTGCACATCCCACAGACGTCTCAGCATAAAAAAAAATAATTTGCTCAGAATCTGCCCGCCTGCTATAAAACGGTAAAGATGCAAAATGTGGAGCATACTATACGATAAAAGTTATGAATAGACTCATGCCGCACAATGCAAAACACTAAAACTCTCATGAAAAACACGCAGCATGACACATCAGAGTCCCAAGTGGTGCAGATCATCAGCATTAGAGCTGGAGGTTAACAACACCATTTAATCTGCTGTGTGAAACCACCCACCTTCTCCCACAATGCCAAGGACTTCAAACTTATTCATCACATCACAGAGAGCGGGGTCTCCTCCACCAGGTGAAATGCGCTGCTTAGACTTTAATAGGGACACTCTTGCTTGGACCAGCAGCCGATCGGGTCAGCTGCAGATTCACGGAGAAACATGGCAGGCCTCTGACAACAAGCCATCTTTACTCCTCCTCTTTTCACAGCCCTGCTTTTCCCACAGCACACACTACTCAACGTCCTCTAAATGTCAGTTTCCTTGTATTAAAATATCTGACTGGAGTTCTTCTAAATGTCCTTTTACTCCATATCTTTGTGTCGCTCCTGTGCCTTTATCCAAAACTCCACATGGGGGAATCTGGAAGAGAAAACAAACAGAGAAGTGTTTGAATACTTTGCCTGGAGATCACTCCAATCTCTAATTCATAATGCTTCACAAAGTTGGTGGAGCACTGGCTGAAAACCACGCACATGAAAATACGAGGCACATGGAGTAAAGGCATGACTTTGACACATATTCTACCTCATATCACCTTTCTTATGCAACAATTCCTGATCACAGAGTAGCGGTGATGTTAAGGCTAATGTACTCTAAAAGTAGGTCTTTTCCTGATTCAATTTCTCTAGAGGGTTGGATTATTAAACTCGTTTCACTTCTTAATGCATGAATTATTTCTAATTTGAAGTGCAGAATATCTAAGATAGAAATGTTTTGGAGTGCTAGGTTGAAAGTAGAACCACACAGTCAGAAATTAGTGTAAGAAGTCAAAACATCATTAATGCTACGACCTGCTAAATTCACAGCTGAGTCCACATGTAGTTTTGAGTTCTTAAGAGTCTCTAAGCACAGTTCTTAAGATTTTTTTCCCTTAAATAGTTAAAAAAAAAGAATGTCAAACCAGATGTTTAGCTACACTATATAAAAATACATCTTGCTTTATTATTGCTAATATCTGACATTAAGTCAGTCTAAAGTTTTAGATCAGTTGGGATTATCAAAAATCATTTCTATTTTCAAAAACCAAAATAATACGGAAGAGGATTAGGGCCAAATGACAGGATTTTTTTTTTTCTTTCAGTAGCTCAAGAAAAAAACATCTCAGAATTCAGAGGAAAAAAAAAATTCCCTAGAAAAAAATACATTTTCAGATGAAAAAATGTTTTTTCACATATTTTTTGGAAACTTTTGCTAAAAATTGTGCTAAAAATGTTTCAAAGATAAAATTTTACATATTATACTAAATCTCCTGAACTTTTAAACAATTTGTGAAACCTCAGATGACGATTTCCTCACCTTCTTTTTTTTTTTCTCTTTTTTTACCTCCAGATAGGTTTATTCATTCAGTGCAGTTTTAGCTGTAATTCCTAACTTTAACATTTTAGTCTTGTTTACAATCCATATTCACATGGGTTATAAAGGTTTTGCAACCAAGCAAAATCTATAAATTATAAATTAGCACAGTGCATTATAGCCCCAACAAAACCCCAAATGTGGATTTCATTTTGTCATTAATAAAGTGTTTAAGAAACTGTATTTGGCTAAACAAAGCAAATAAAAAGTTAACTAAGTTTCATTTTTCTGGGCTTAAAATTTCAGACTTTTAGTTTGGATAAGTTTGCATGGTCTAACTTAGTAAAAAAAAACAAAAAAAAACGGTGAACGCTATATCTTCACAAAACTATAACTATGGACAGACAGAAAACAAAGCTTGATCATTAGATGCAGCAGCAATCGATTACACAACACCAAACAACTTAAATAATTCAGAAGTGACATCATATTGAAAATGCCTTGCATAATTTTACTTTCACAAGTAGCATAAATACCAAGCCTCTAGACAGAGCACACAACTTCAGGACTTGGCAAAAGAGCTGCAGTGTAAATCTAAGTTTCTGTGACAAGACAGACTGTGTGAAGGACACTGGATTATGCAAACATTCATGGACGGAATCCCAGACAAATGAATCCAAAAAGCAAAACTGCAAGAAGGCACCTTAAAAAGAAGAGAATGGAAATTTGATCAAACAAAAGAAGCACATTCTTTACTCAATTTGCAATGAGAGCATATTTTTTTGTGTTGTGATGAAATCTAGCACAGCTGGAATGAAACTGACTGGGACTAATAAAGGATGTGTTTGTTTTCCTGAGGGTAAATCACAGAGATGAGTGTGTAATGGATTGTTGATGGATCAGTACAAAAGCTGTTAAAATACTAAATGAATAGAAGGGCTCCACTGACGCTATTATCAACAATTTCCTCAGAATCTAGAAGCTGCAGATGAATATGTCAAAAATCTTAAATGCCACAAAAGAGATTCTAAGAAAAAATCTTTGGGAAAAAAAAACAAAACAAAGACAAGAGCTGGTCTGGTCTATTAGACTAAAGTATTCTTTAATCAAAATTGAATAAGAATGAATGTATATGGGTTTCAGACACTGCACACATTTTATTTATGTCCCTCCCCCCGTTTTGCTTGTTTCAGTGAAAAAGCTAAAGAAGTATTTGGTCCATTGTTTGTACATGATACAATCATCCTTATCAGTGGGTCTTTATAGTTACAAGGAAACATTTATGTCAATGACAAAACACCTGCAAATAAGATTTCAAATGATCCCAGCTTTACATTAGAAACAGAAAACCCACAATCATGCTAGCATGCTGGTATGTCATGTTACAACATGCCAGCATCCAATTATGTGTGGAAGAATGTCAAAATATTTTGGATATTTTTTTATATGGAATATTTTTTATCAAATGTTAAGATTTATACCAAAACATGTGGATACAGTAGTGGTATTACAAGGCCGCAGTGCTGCAAAAACTCTGCCAAATCTCCTCAAATTCCTCTGCCTGTTCTCTACCTTCAAATATTTTCAACACCAAACCAGATCATCATCATTTTATTCAATTTAGACATTCAGGATCTCAAAGCCAATTGTTGACCCTTTAAGGGTTCTTGGCATGCATAACGTTTGCTTTAATATTTGAAATTCTGCCTCTCAGAGCAACGACAATAACTTTTTCTCCCTTTAATCAACATGTGATTGTGAGTGAGGGTCAAGAACAGGCAGACAACCTTGAGTAACAATGCATCATTTGTCTTTCTTGTAAGTGAATGAAAAGTGTAGCAGCCTTCCACCAGCCAGCTGACTAGCTGTGCACAGCAACAGCTATAGGGAGGGGAGATGTTAAACTACTCTATACTTCATACAACCAGAGAAAACCCCAGTTTTTCCTGCACTTTCCATGGCAACTCATGAAAAGGACTTTAAACCTCCAGATGGTACAAACTATAATCTGAACCATACCTGAATCAAATGGCTGGATTAAATCTTCAGCACGCAGTCCAGATCCATTGAGTCCTGCTAATAACCTGATTGTTTGATTCAGAAACAGGAACACATCTCAACGTATTTGGCATCTTTGTGTTAGAGGTTGTGAAACTGTAAAAGTACCAAATTTGGCATAACCTTGTCAGATTGAGATTTGAAAGAAGTCATGAGAGAGGGATCTCACAAACAATAATGAAAAAAATGCAAAATGTGCATTTATTTTGAAAAAAATAAAATCAAATCTGTTTTGAGTTGCACTACATTAAGAAACTGCATTTTGGAAAAATTGCATACACTTTTGAGCTTCTAGTCTTTTATGGCTGGATGTAGGGATGGAAACTAAAGCATCGTTTATCCAAATCACAGGGATTAATCATATGTAGGTGCACCCTTTGCTACTACAGTTTTAGTTCATTGGGAAGGCTATCCAGAAGGTTTAGGAATATGTGTTCATGGGATTTTTTTGACCATTTTTCCAAATGCATTCTTCCAAACGCAAACCCCAAAGGCATTCTGTTGAGTTGAGGACTACATGTGCAGACTAGTCAAGTTCTTTCACACCAAACTTGCTCATCAATGTCTATAGAGATTCAGTTTTAATGTGTTGGGTACAGGGGGTGAGGGTGTAGTTTGAGAACTGTTCACACAGAGTCAGGAGCAAAGACTTAAAATGTCCAAAGTCCGGTGGTCTCTGCATCTTCGCATTTTCTATTGCCTCTGAGTGGTTGAGTGAATATTTCTTACAAGATAGTATATTTTCATAATATAAATAAACACTGACAAAACTGCATAACAAAGGTGACAAATACATTTTAAACTGAGAGTCTAACAGTAAATATGAATACAGATGTCTTTGGTTTAAGAGGGGGAAAAAAAAATCCTATTCCCATCATGCATCCAGGTTCTGTTGGAATACTTTTTCCAATAATGCTGTGTGTCCAAAAAGCAGAGATGAGAAAATAATGACAGTTAAAATTGTTCTTTGGTAATTAATTTTTTTCTAAACTAGAACCATTAAAGCTCCTTCCTGAATTGGCTCAACTAGATTTGTAAAAAAAAAAAATTATTTATTCAGCAGAACAACAGAGCAAAAGGAAAAAGAAGAAGAAGAAGAAGAAAACACTTTAATGTTGATTTGGCTCATGTGCCCGTGTGTGGGCGTTTTCCTATGCAGTGTGCAATCCACACATCTTAGGCTTTCCAGGGAAAAGAAATGAGATGTGGATGTGCAGGCCACCGGTGGAGGACGTGGTGCTGAGGGGGAGGCAACAGACAAGTTGGAGCAACTTGAAATGCATGAAGACCTGAACATTGTTTTTTTGTACCTAAAATGGTCAAGGACGTGCTTTAATGAGCTTTCTTGTTAAACTTAATGAATTAGCCGGTAATGTCGAAAGAGACACAGATAGAAAACCGAGGGGTGTGCTCGAAAAAGAAAAAATGGAACAGGAACAAGTGAGTTTGAGCGTGCGTGAAATTAATAGCTTGGCTCGGGCGTCCGCGTGCACGAAGGAGTGTGCGCTTGCGCGTGACTGTGATGAGGAAAGGAGGGAGAAGCAGGGAGGCTGAGTGGGGGGGTGGAGGGGTAGTATGCTGCTCTGCTCTCTCTCTCTGCACCGAACTGCGTCTCTGCCGCCGCTGCGGAGCGGAGCGGAGCGCAGCACCATTCCATCGCTGTCCACGCGTTTCTCAGCCTACACAGCAGCCAGTGCATACATCATACAGAGCAGCCGGAGCACGCTCACCACAGTGCAGCACAGCAATATACACTGACAGGGCAAATCCACAAGAACGACATTCACTTCCAGCGCGCACAAGGGCGAAATAAATCAGGTGGTAACGAAAAGCACTGGCGATCCAACCAAAGCAACGTTTACCTGCATATGCGATGTGTCGCCTGTGTGTGGAGGAAGCAGTGGGCATCCTTCCCTGGGATTATGTGGGGAGGTGAAGAAACATCCTGTGGAGCGACAGGGGCGAGAAAAAGAACCACGGCCTGCGCGTCGTGACACGATCAAATGTCCTCCCCACTCCGGCTCTGGGGGCAGATAAGACCTGGATCCGCAGACATAACGTCGATGACGGAAGGGTCAGTGTGCCGTCTACAGTTCTTCGGAGGCTCCGCGTTCGTAGCCTCAGCATCAGCTGGTTATAGCAGCAAAGTCGTCATTCCTGTGAGCGACGCAGCCGAGAGCCAATAGAAACGTGCGCGTTCCAGCAGTGCGCTTGCATCCACCGCGAGCTGCGATCAGATGAAACTTTGATTAGATCCAGCGCAGCATCTGTTGAATGGAAAGTATTTTGGTTGCCACTCGCCTTCCTCTGGCCGCAGAACAACAGAATCAGGTCTGTGTGCAAGACCCACCGATTAACAATCTCTTTCCTTCCTTCCTGCCTCCGTTCCTTTCTCTCTCACCTCCGCCTCCCCTTCAGGATTACACTAATTGAGGAATCAGAGGAGTTAGCAGAATTCCTCAGTGTCTCGACCTGTTTCATAACCAGGAGACGTATTTTTAATCTGCACCTTCATGTCAGATGGATGGCTGTGCAAAAAACCCCCCCAAAAAACCCCCCAAAACAACAAAAAACCAAAAAGCAACAACAAAAAAAACAAAAAAGGAACTTATTCTGAAGGCCATGCAGTTTGACCTCTGCAACGAAATTTAGCTGAAATTGAAGGTATAAACGGTCCGTCTTACTTACAATTACATTATCACATCAAAATGAAAGGATTTTTAATAAAGTATAAAAAAAGAAGTAAAAATTTTAACTGAAACAAAAACAAAAATCATAAATATGTGACTTTTTGCTACATTTACTTTTGTAATTTTGAAACAAAACAGGAATTAATATTTTCTCTTCATAATTTCATTTGCAGGAAGAGAAATAAACAGAAAAATTGATATGAGAGTTCAACTTTGCAAATATAAGACATTTTTAAATATGACTGAGACTTCTTATTAGGACAAAAAGATAATCAAAATACGTATGCATTATTATTAGTTTCAACATTCATGGTGACACCTTGCCTTTGGCTCCCTGCTGTGGAGAAGTCACGAAGAAGAGCAGATCCACAAGCAAACTGTCTCACTGACACTTAAAGCCACACATAAATTTGAACGTGTTGAGGAAAATTTATTTGACTATGAATAAAAGAACAATACATTCAGAATGCACTTTGATTGAGCTTCAAATGACAACATGGACAAGAACATAGATATAGAATATATATGAAAGACTGAGAAGACCAAAATTGTTATGTAAATTGTATACAAACGGTAACTAATAACACCATTTATAGGTAAAGATCACATGCCCGATGGCTGCTTAAATACACATTAACAGCTTAAATATTAACTTGAATACAGAATCAGAATTTATTTTATTGTCATTGTGCACAAAAGAAAGCACAGCGAAATAATAATAATAAAAAAACATAATTACGTATTTCATATAATCATAAATTGTTTATTAATTAAGTTTTTTTTCTTTTTAGATCAGACAACAATTTAGCTGAAAAGTTGGGTTTTCTACCGTAAAATTACGGTAAATTGGTCATTCATCTCCAAACTGCTATTTATTCCCATCAGGATTTACTGCTTAACCTTTAAATCAGGGAGATTTAAAAACATGAATGACAGTCGTTTGCGCGTGACCCCCACTCTCTGTTCTGAAACGGAAACATGAGGACATTTCTGTCCAACGAGAGCGACTAATTATTAATTCCCCTCCTTGTGACCGCTGGTTTTTTGTTTTCCCCCGGAGCTCCGGTGGAAAAGATGAATTACAGCACTGCGTTGTGGACATGCGCGGAGCTGCAGCGAATATGGCGGCTTGCATTTGATGGAAAGTGAGGAGTCTCTCATCAAAACAGCCCCGCTCTCACGGTTTGTACCGCTGCTATCTCATAAATAGTCTCGTGGGCCGCAGGGTGACGCGTCTCCGCCCGGGTTCTTTTCGCGGCTGCTCGCCTTAACCTGCTGCTTATTTCCGCGCACTGATAGGTTGTTTATACTGTAGCTATTCTGTGCAGACGGACGGACAGAGAGAGAGAGAGAGAGAGAGAGAGAGAGAGAGAGAGAGAAAAAAGGGGGGCTTGGCGCTTACTGTAGCTACTCTGAACTCTGCAGATACCCCTTCGCTTTTTGATGGCTGGCTTCCTGCAGAGGTTTGCACTGAAACTAAGAGGGGGAAACAAATAATCTCCCGCAGCATCCAGAACCACGCTGTAGCTGAAACGTAAGGTTAGCAGTGTGTAGCCTGTGCAACGAGCGCCGTCCCGCCCACAAAATGTGCCCGTAAACCAAATGAAAATGCGTCACAGACTTTTTCTTCACCTTTTATTTTGAGACACGCTTTCTTCAGCTTTTTGTCATTCCCAGCTAGTTAAAAAAAAAAATAATTAGACGTTTACTCCGATCAATAGCACAGGGCGTGCAATTACCTCAACATTTCATGGTGTGATTCACGGCGAAAAGAGGCGTTTAAATAGTCCAAATGAGAACTAGTGGGGCTTCATAAGTTTATTTAACGTGATGTGATGCAGCGGCTCACACCCATCTCCAGGATCTGAGCAGCAGTAATATGAGCCGTCAGGCTCTGCCAGTCAGTCAACACCAACAGGGTCCAACAACGGGGTTCTTTCTTTCAAAGGATTTCACATCCAACTTTTACTTTTTCTTTTTTCTGTCGTTTAAGATATAAAAGATATTCGGAAAAACAATGAGACGAAACAGCATCTAACAGTTTCCTTAAAAAAAAGTCTTTAGTCATGAAATTGTGCTGGCAAGAACTCGTTTTTATCAAGTCAGTCTATCTAAATTATTTACTGATCTGAAGTATTTGCTTCAATAGTTTGTGGAAGTGTTACCATTTTTTCTTAAGTAAAAATGTGGAAAAGTTGTGGCAACAGTGCTTAGCTATTTTCTTTATTAGTTTATTAAATTATGAATATTATTTTCTTTATTGTTATGAGAAACTCAGAAAGTGCTGCATCTCTGTAATGCTATTCTAAAATGCTTTAACACTGTTGAAAACTTGTAGAATCATTTCCATCGTTGATTCGTGGCAATTTTTTTTTTTCAAATTAATTGACTAACTAAACTGTTTGTTTATGACAAAAACTTACTGTGTGATGGTGTTTTTAGGTGGAAAAACGCATCAAAGTAATTTTTTTAACATTCTTGTTGCATAGTCAATAACCCCTTAATAGAATATATAAATATATTGACATACTAAAAGACTATAATTTTTCTTTCATGATCTGATAAATCAGAGAAATTTCACTATTGCATCTTTTCAGAGAGTTTAGTCTTTTCCCTGTTGATCATTTCCAAAATAATTGAGGCAAATAAAGTAGAGCCCTTATGCTGGTTTTTATTCAAAATAATATATTCTTTCTGCAAACATATTTTTGTGATCACAAAGTTTAAGATGTCTTTTTGATCTTTATTTTTTCAACACTAGTTGTAGTAGTAGTTATTGGGTGAAAGCAAATTACAGTGAAAACAGTCTCACCATACAAAGTTTGCTCTTCAGTGTATTCTTTCTATAAATATGTTAACGTTTGACTGGCTCTTTGGATTGAGGGATAGGCATCTTCCTTTAAAAGTTTCGTTTCTTCCAACATTCATAAGTGACCTATTGAAATTACATTGTTCATTCATGTTATGGCTAAAGTAGACATTTTAATGCTGTTAATTAGCAACACTTACAGTGCGTCTCTGCATTAAATGATTCAGATTTTTTTTTTTCCAATACTAGATGAAACAAGAAAAAAATCATAGCTGCCTCACATTTCTGAAGTAAAAGTTTTACATAAAATCAGGTCTTAGGCCGCGTTTTAAACCCTACCACAGTGTAGATTTAGTTAAACTTTATCCAAATCCCAGATCAATGTTAGAGCCAGTGGAAATGGGGGCAGTAAAAATTAAGTGCTTCCTGGTCTGCAGGGCATTTCAGTTTGACCCTCCTGAGTGAAGCACACAGACCAGAGCAAACACACGCCGGGCTTTTTTTTTTTTTTTTTTTCCGGAGAGCAGGAATCCTTTTCAAGTCCTCACATCCACACATCTTAATGGCTTTTTATGGCGGCTTGAGCTGCTTTATGATTCCTTCAGACTAAATGGGATTCACTCTTCAGCAGGAAGGAAAGCTGTGCTGCAGTTCATAAGACTTTGCTCACACGAGTGAAGGCTCTCGCAGAGATTTTAACCTTTAAACTAATGGATCCAGTTTGTAGCGCATAGCTATTTTGCTGCTATGTATTATATTTGTTTGGCATCTTGAGTTGTTTATGGACTTTCCAGTGCACGTAGTTTTCATAAATCTAATTTTGACTTTTGTGACAACACTTCAGTTTAAATATTGCAGAAATGCTTCATTTAATCGTCTTCACTTCGCTGCAGTAGCAGGCAAATATTAGCGTTGCGGCAAAGCTATTTGGGATGGAAGAATGCCGCGAAACCTGAATGGTGAGAACTTGCAACAGATATTCTAACCGAGTACGTTTTTAACTCTGTTTTTATTTTGGCAAATTTTAGATGGTAGCTAGTGAATAACAAATTTGAAAAGTAGATAAAAAAAAATGCTAGCTACTAATGCAGAAGGAGAGAAGAAACAAAATCTACACAAATATAAAAACTTTTTGCTTTTGTGCACAAATGTTCCTTTATCCCGCTGTGAACAAACTCAATGAAAACCCAAAGGTAGCAATAAAACAAGGGCTGCGAATGGATAAACAAAAACAGAATAATACAAAGGTTTTATTCTGTTGATCAACAAGTGGATCAACAGAATCCACTTAATAATGTCAGAAGTTTCTCCCAGATGTGTATGTAGAAAAACTTTTTTATGTGCAATGCATGATGCTCCACACATTTATTGGCACAGATAGTTTACGTCTGCAAAAAGTCGTGAAATACGTACATCTTTTGTTGCAGTAGCTGTGCTTAGTATAGAAAAACATGATGAACATATAGTTTGTGTGAATGTTTTATCTCTGTCTCTCTCCATTTTTCTCACTGTGTGTAGTGGAAGTACTACGTTTGTCTGTGTTCCACTTGATTTAAATTTTTGCTTTGACTGATAGAGAGCAGATTTGGGTTATTTAGATTCATGCCACTTTGCTTGAATGGCACGTTGTCTCGCCATTTCTATTTTGAAGAGTAAACCAATGGACCATGCTAGAAAGGAACATGCACAAAATGCCTTTTTTTTTCTTTCTTTCTTTTTTTTTTTTACATTTAAGCTTTAGGAATCGCTTGGGTTGAAACTATCTGTAATGCTGGTGACTTAAAATAAAAACTCTTGACATTTTTTTTCCCTGTACTTAATCTCAAATCGTAAAAAGAAATCAAAATAAATCCTAAATATTTTTATGAGGCAGGTCACTGTCATGACAGTGTAATAAAGTCACTAGCGTTACATTATAAACCTATTTTTCGCAACACTAATTATGGTGAACACAAAGAATGAAGTAATACAGCAGGTGATGAGTGCTGGGATTTTTTTAAATCTAAAAATTGCCATTCAGTTACTGAACTTCCAACACTTTGATTTTTGTTCTAATATCTACATGTAATTTCAACAATCTAACGTAAAACAGAAATGTTTGGATGAAATCAGTTCAAAAGTTTCAGATGTAATCAAAACCAGGACTTGTTTAAACTTATGATTTATTCTGAAATATTTTTAAATTCAGGTTACTTTAGCGTTTTGATAACGATTACAGGTTGTTTTTTCCTCTCTCTTGTTAGGTTTCTGTTTAGCCCTCTTGTCTGGTCATCATGGGACGGACACCACAAAGAGGTACGAGTACGTTGTTCTCGGGTTGTCCGGTCTGAGATCTTTCAGGATTTGACCCCAATCCGAATCTTAGACGCATCACAGAGAGTGTCTGCCATTTCAATAATGTCGTTGGTGTTTAATATTTACGACGTGGTCAAAATGTTGCCTCTCTGTCGTCTTGTTCTCATCGTTGGATTATTGTTTTGATTTCAGATCCAAAAGAGGAGAAGAAGGAGAGGCGGAGCAGCATCACAGCAGGCTCTGCCCTCGACAAATCAAACGGTCAGATATTCTCCTTTTCATTGTTGAACTTTTCAGTAAGACTTAAGTGTTAATGCCTTATTTAGTGGTTTTCTTAAATTACTCTTTGGAAAACTGAACAATAAGCTACAGCAAAACTGCTTAGAATTAGCGGCTGTGCATTCATTTAGATCTTAAGCTGCTATTTATTGTATCTTTGAGCAATTTAATTGCATATTTTGTAAAGTTTTTTATTAGCTGTGTATCCACTGATAGTGTTTTATTTAACACCAGTTGATTAATGGCTTAATCTTTATTATTTTTCTTGTGTTTATCTGTTTAGCTATTCATAATGTATGTCCAAGTAAGAAGCTATTAATCAGTTTGCTGCTCTTATCTTTGTTAACAGAGCCGTTTAGCTGGGAAGACTATCTGAGAGAAACCTCATCTGTTGCAGCGTCACCTTCTTGCTTCAAACAGGTAGCTGATCTTCACAGTAAGATGCATTTTTGCTCTGTTATTCCATCAATCCCCAAAATCTATCTCTTTATTTTACTACAGTATTCCCTTCATGTTTGTAGCTGTTCTGTTTTCTAACTTAGTGTTGCGTCGATGCAGCTGCTGCTTAACGAACACTTTGAATGTCCTGTAGTCAATTTTACAAGCAAAGGTTAAAAACTATAACAGCTACTTATTGTCAGGGAGTTCTTGTCTCAAAATGATCATATTAGCAAGAACAACTTCTTGAAATCAACTGTGTTATTAAATGACCACATACAATACTACAGAAAGTATACAAGAGTGATATGTTAGCATACGATTCAAAAACAAGTAGCGACTGAATATCATTCCAGTGGAGATGCATTACTGGCACATAAGAAAAAATGTTTTGCTTTTTACTGGCAGAGAAAATCAACCTCTTGTATTGTCAAGCTTGACAACAGTATATATTGCATCTCTATAGAGATTCATTAATTGGCAAAAATCTGTCATTTTTTGCCTTATTCTGCCTTGATTGGTCATTGGATGGTTAAATAGTAGAAGGTCTGACTTTTTTCTTGTTTTTTGATTTATTTAGTCCTTAAGCAAATGAAAGTTCAATGGACTCTTTTATGCACTTCAATAAAGGTCAGGGACGTGTTATTGTTCTTCTTTTGATAGTGTATGCTTTCGATGGAGGAATCAACATGAAGGGGTGATTAACCAATCAGAATTGGACTTGTGGCGAAAAGATATGCCAATTTAAACAGTTAATAAAAAAAATGGTTGATATTATTTTCCTTTAACAGCTTCATTAGTAAAATAAAGTCAGTCATATAAGAGCAACAACTGGCATGCATTGTCAGGTTAACATAAAAGTTTTGAATTTATATAAAAATCATATGTTACCTCTGTTCCACCTATATATAAATAAATTTTTATGTGGACTAAAAATCTACCACGAACATTTGGAAGTGACCTGGAGAAAACTATTGCAATAGGAGAATAGTTAAAGTGTAATCCCTTTATTGTCTGTTGGATTCAAAACTACAACCTATTTTATGTAACCTGCTGCACAGTTTTCTTTTACAGCCAATCTCTGCTACAGTTATTTTCAGAAATAAAACAAATTTTTTCAAAAGGAAAATGAAAAGTCGGACAAAATCAAAATCAGCAACTCAGACCAGTTCTGTTCAGTAGAAATCTGTTTTATATGGCAGCAATATGAACAGAGAGACCAATTAAAATGACCTTTGGGTGTCTTTTCGTCTCTCTGCAGTCCAGAATCCCCCCTTCCAATGATTTCAAAGCGGGTATGAAGCTTGAGGCTCGAGACCCTCGCAACTCTAACTCGGTGTGCATCGCCACGGTGATGGGCATGATGGGGACTCGTCTGCGACTACGGCTGGACGGCAGTGACAACACTAACGACTTCTGGCGGCTTGTGGACTCTTCGGACATCCAGCCAATAGGAACTTGTGAAAGGACTGGAGACATGCTGCAGCCCCCCCTCGGTGAGCGTCTTTAACCACAAGGGCTCACAGCTGGATTTCTAACCGGTAGAAATTGTATAAAGTCATAACAATAGTTTAGCTTTGATTTGAGCTGCAAAACATGTGACATACATTAGGGAGATTTGGAAGGAAAATTGGACTTTTGACTTTTTAACACTTTCTTTTCTTTAGTTTTAAGTTAATGTTTGTTTTGAAAACATGTGTTAGGTCGAGTAATTGCAGAATTCAACTTAACTGAGCATTTAAAAGATGAAACAGAATCACAGCAGGGATACTGTTAGCCATCCTGCATAGTTGGCTTTGCCAGTTTTGTCCTTTACACATGTGATTTTACTCACTCCCTGGTTTCCAAATTTTCTCCGTTAGAAAGGCACATAAACACGCCCAACATACACTTGAAAAATTCCCAACAGGATTCAGAAGTGGTGACTGTTTGATATCTACTCCATATTCAGGTTTCAGGATGAATGCATCCTCATGGCCCATGTTTCTCCTGCGGACGCTAAGCGGTGCAGAGATAGCCCCCGCCTCTGCTTTTAAGAAGGTAAGAAGGCAACCTAAAAAACACTTAACTTGTAGAATGGTCTGATCCATGTGTCACATAGGATGATTCAATCTCAGATTCAGTCAGTGATCTGATCTGAAGTAAGGAGATTCACAAAGATTTCTATAAAATATATTTGAACAAGGCACTTATCATTTTATAGAGATTGATTTTCAAATGAAGCCTCCGTTAGACAAAGACTTGTTTTTCTTTGTATCAAAACTACAGGGAGATATTTATCAATCAAAAACAGCACCTGTAAAAGTATATCACTATTTCACATTTTGTTACGTTACTAACACAAACCAGGGATGCACAGTGGAGCAGTTGGTAGCACTGTTACCTTGCAGCAAGAAGGTCCTGGGTTCGATTCCCGGCCCGGGGTCTTTCTGCACGGAGTTTGCATGTTCTCCCTGTGCATGCGTGGGTTCTCTCCGGGTACTCCGGCTTCCTCCCACAGTCCAAAAACATGACTGTTAGGTAAATTGGTCTCTCTAAATTCTCCCTAGGTGTGAGTGTGTGTGTGCATGGTTGTTTGTCTTGTCTGTCTCTGTGTTGCCCTGCGACAGACTGGCGACCTGTCCAGGGTGACCCCCGCCTCTCGCCCGGAACTTTAGCTGGAGATAGACACCAGCACCTCCCGACCCCACTAAGGATAAGGGTGTTAGAAAATGGATGGATGGACTACAGCAAACCTCAATGTACTTTGTTGTGGTTTTAAAGTTAGACCAATACAAATTAGTGCATAACTGGGATGTTATGAGAATAAAAATCTGAAAAGCATTGCCTTCAGCCCCCTTTGTGTTAATAACACCCTTAAAACAAAACCCAGTTATGTTACAAAACAATACCAGTCCACAAAACACTGCTCAATCCAAAATGGAAAGAGAAGGACACAACTGTAAACCTGCCAAGACAAAACTGAAGCAGCCAAGAGGAACAGCAGAGATCTAAACCTTAAGTTGGAGAATCTGTTGACAGGATAGATATCGATTATGAACACTCTACAAATCTGTCCGTTGTGGAAGAGGAGCAAAAATGGTTTCTTTCTTTCTTTCTTTCTTGAAAGAAACCCATAACAACACCTGTGTGCGGTTTGTTACAAACCATGACTTGAGATTACTCTCTATGGCTTGAGATATTGCCCTTGACTAGCAGCTGAACATATTCACTTAGAAGTCTGGAATATACATGGAGTTCACACTTAAAATAATACACCAATTTTTCCACTTTCAGTTATGCACTACATGACATAAAATGTTCAACAACAAACTGACATTTGTAGTTCTAACGTGACTAAACTCCAAGAGGTAAGTCTGTAAGATGCCACAAAGGCGGATCAACTTTGAAACCAACGCAGTGGCAAACGCTCTAACTTTAGACCTGAACATGAGGAAAGAATGCTTAGATATTTGTCACTAAGTCAAAGTAGACTTTTAGTTTGTTCCTATTTTCATTGTTCCCATGTTTTCATATTTTGTTATGTTAGGAGCCAGCCAGCCCGGATAAAAACTACTTCCAGCCTGGCATGAAGCTGGAAGCTGTGGATAGGAAAAACCCCTACCTGATCTGTCCCGCCACGGTGGGAGAGGTCCGAGGCCTGGAGATTTTTGTAATGTTTGATGGTTGGCGAGGTGCCTTCGACTACTGGTGCCCCTTCGACTCCAGAGACATCTTCCCCGTTGGTTGGTGTGCCCTGACGAAGCACAGCTTACAGCCACCAGGAAACTTCTGTAAGTACTGCTTTTCGCTGTTTTCTTAATCAAGCTTTTGAGTAGACGTCTCAGGATTTAATTAAATATTTCATCTGTTCATAGAAAATTGAACTTGAATAAAGAATGTTTCATTTTTCAGCTATAGATTTTCACTTTTTTCAGCTTTACTTCACAGTAGGTGTAGAGGACAAATACTTCATTCCTGTTTATCTTGTCTGATATAAAAGTTCATTCTTAATTATTCAGGATTCTGATGTTTTAATTCAGATTTTACACATACTATCCTAAGAGAAGACACAATGTTTTCTGTCTTTCTTTGGTCTTTTGATTCTTGGTTGTGAACAGGCAGGGTTTTTATGTTAGTTCACCACTAGAGGGCATCAGATGTTAAATTCTTGTCTGTAGTGGATTTATTTAGTGAATTAGCAAGAAGGAGATGAAATCCACACTGCGTTGCTTAAAGAATAAAGTCTTATGTTACAGATTACACTTTTTTTTATTATGTATTTTTGAATTTTAAGGCTGGTTGCTTGCCATTTCTTGACATCATTATGGATTCAGCAAAGCTTGTGCCAGTCCTTCAGTATATGCATTTAGTCATGAACACGGTAAAAAACAAAATGTTCTCTTTTTATTTTGTAATCCATATTGTGTCTTTGTTTAGCACTCAGATGGCATAAAATGTGTAACATATGATGCAAAATGTTTAAAAATACAAGGTATATTTAAAGAAATTTAACACATTGTATTAATTATATTAATTGTATTTATAAACTGAATTTGTGTAAAGTCATTTCAACCTTAGCTTTGTTTCTAGCAAGACATATTTCCTCTTAATCCAGGGACAACAGATGAAAAGTAATTAATTCTGGTGCATTTAGAGTAATGTTAGTTAATGTGCATTGTCCCTGCCAATTAATATAATAAATTTCACATGACATACCCTTTTAAAAGTACAAAAATGAATCACCAACAATATAATCAAATTGTGGCTTAAATTTTGCCTATTGAAAACCTGAATAATGTGAGATGAATAATGGATCCTTCATTAAATATCCAAGAACACTGAGAATAATCCAAATGCACATTTAGGTCACTCAAACTGGAGACTGTAAAAAATATTGAATCTATGTACTTCTGAATCATTTGACATTAAACAAACGTATTGTGTTCGGTACGGGTCAAAACTTAACAGCTTTGTGGAAAAGATTACAATTACAACAAAGAATAATGATAATCGGAAGAACACTTCTGTTTTTTTTTTATTTTTACAAGCAGGTGAAAAAGTGAGGGCTTTGTGGAGGTGTTAATGGGCTGATAATTAACTTTGCATACGAGAGAAGAAGTGAGAGACAATGTAATTACTCCTTCTTTATCTGGCTTTCATTTAGTTGATCCTCTTGACCCCGATACTTGTTTTTTCCTTGCCTAGAGCAAGAGAAGTGAATTTTTCAAACAATACCTGGCTCTAGTCATGCAGTTTTTGGTAATGCATAAAAAGCGCATAATAGTGTTTTGTGAATAATGTATGAATGCATGTCTAGGTGTAACACAAAGGCTCCACTCCTCTTTGTTTATAATAGTAGAAACTAATGTGAATGTCACTTTGTGGCTACTAATGCTTGGAAAATATTTTCTTTTCAAACTTTCAATTTGGACAGCATATAAATCCTAGATCTTCAACTAGTGAGAATGGATAGAAAAACAAAGGGGTGACAGACATGTCTCAATAAGATTCAAACCCAAAGAATAAAATCGGTATTATTTTTATATATGCACATAACATAACAGGATTTTGCTCCTGCTTATGATTTCATTTTTAAATACCAGAGGGCTCAATATTTGTTTGAAGATTCTGGTGAACAAATCTTTAAAAAGTCAGTAGAAATCTGACACTTCCTTTTTCTGCCATTTAAAACGCAGATTAAGATGTCATTCAAAGGTCTTTCCCGCATTGTCCCAGACTCTGGGTGATATCCGACTTGGTCAGCTCCCAAAGGAGGACCCAGCCATCTTTCATCAGAATCCGCCTGAATAGTCTAGGGTTACACTGAGATGGACCCCTCCTGGGTTTTTGCCATATGTGTGCGTTTGTGTGTCTCTTTTTCTGAGGAGAATCCTTCTTATGTGTGCATAACTCCAGGAGTTTTCATTCATTTCAATGACGACCCTCCTGATCCAGTTTAACCTTTTACCCCACCCGCCCCTCTCCAAAAGCTTAAACCATCCCCCACCCTGTCTCGGAGTCCCGCCGGTAACCTCTCCCCACCCTCACTAACACACACATTTTCTCCCCCTCCCCCAGAGGATTACTTAGAAGCAGGTGACTGATGCAGACTGTCGATATGGCAAGCAGATAACATTAATAAATGACTCAACTTCCCCCTTCCTCACCCAGTTTTCCTTTCCTTTACTCGCTCTACCCTTCCTCTACCCCTATGCAAATTCACCAGCACCCCCACCCCGCCTCACCCTCCTTCTGCTCATTCATTGGTGAGGGAAGCTTTGCAGCCCCGTCAGCCAGCAGCCCGAGGAGCAGCGTGGGCTTTGTTGTGGGTTTTCTGCCGGGAGAAGAGAGACGGGGAGAGAAGCAGCTAATAAAGACACCGAAAGTAGACAATGAAGAGCAGATGAAGCGGCCGCTGGAGAAATAGAAGCAGCGTCTGAAAGAAACAGAGCGGTGACAAAGACAAACCAGGAAGCAGGGACTTTTATTGCCAAAGACATTACTAACCAGTACTCCCGTGCACTGAAGTTCTGCTTTTCTCTTTCTTTCTTTTTTTTGTTTGCATTTCCTGGTGAGTGGTGTCAGTTTGTTCTGTTGCATAATTGTAAGAAAAACTTTTTATCTGGCTTTAAGTTTTACTTTTTGAAATTAATTATTTAATGTTTTGTCACCTCACATAATTGCACAATTGTCATTAATAGCTGTTTTATGGCAGTTTGCCATTGTCGATTTGATGAGATTGGAGGGGTGTAGTGATTTTTTTAAAACTAATACCGCAACTTTATTTTAGAGGGGGAAGTCTCCGAAGAGACAAATTAGTGATCAAAACTAATACTTGTTTGGTTACTGTTTTGAAGAAAAACAAGAAATGGAAATAAGTTAATCTGTTGTTCAGATAAAGACAATAATCTTCCTTGTTGAATTTATCAATCATTGTTGATTCTTCAAATTATTAGCAGGAAACTTGTATGAAATAGGGAACCGGGGTGAGAAGGTTTCCCAGCAATGGTGGCTCTATTTAAGTTTGGAGCTTCATGTGTTTCTAATCATGTCTTTGTTAGTGTGCAGCTAGTTTAGGAAACAATCAATGACTATTGGGATTTGTCTTTATGTTTTTATGAAGAGTTAACTATTTCATTAAGTGTGGTTGTGTTCAGGCGAAGAGTTAAACAAGCGATTCATTCTGTGTTTCAGTGTTCGATGAAGCTGGACGATATGTGCATGAACCAATTTTGTTGTTCATGCTTTGCAGCTTGAAGCCATTTGTGTAACTTCCCTTCTCTGCTTTTTTTACATGCAGTTACACACCTGAAGTCTCAGAGTGGTGTGAATCAGACAAAATAACAACCTGTATATTTATATTTGACGTGCGTGCATGTGTGTGTGTGTGTGTGTGTGGTTTGTAAGCTTAATTAGATGAGAAAGAACTCTGTGAAGCCCCTCCCCAGGACTCCAGACTGCAGACACACTTCTTTAGCGGCGCCACTTGTACACACTCTTACACACACGCAAACATGAACACCCCTACACAACCATATTTCCTCAGGCTAGGGTTTTACACAGGTCATCGGGTCGAGTTCGAATTATATACTCATGATCAGTACCATATGTCCCTGCTTCATTGTTGTGCAGACATGCCATTCATGATTTGCTCAGATTTCTATCAGTTTTTTTTTTATTGCTTTCTCTGATGACTAGTTATTATTTTGTGGGGTTCCACTTTGTTAGATGATGCAAGAGGTTAACATCTAAGTATAATATATTCAGTCATGTGAAAAAGGTCCTTCAAAGGAATTGTTCACTTATGTTTCTGATCTTGTCTCAGTAAAATCTCAGTAAAATAAAGTGATTTGATTGCACTAATCATCAAAAAATGAATCATGTTTCAGTCATTAAGCATTATTATTATAATTGATGTAATTGGTTGTTTGGTGTCAGCTTGGTATGGGAACCTCACAGCTAAAGTGTAATCTAAACTGGCTCGTCTGTTGCATGCAGGCTTGAAAGTGAAAGGATGAACTCCCACCAGACGATTTCTGAGCAGTCTGTCCTTAGGCAGGAACCGAAGACAAATTATTCTTTGTGCAGAATACAACCTCTCGTGACCTGTTACACAATATCAAGTTCTGCAGATGTGACCAGTTTAAAGACTCGTGGAAAACTTTGCTGTAGTCAAAGTTCTCCACTTTGACTACAGCAAAGTGGTCCTGCATCTAAATTTTATAAGTATATTTCCTACAACGCTTTCTAGTTTCATCTTTTCCCTTCTTAGCACAATTACTTGGTGTCTGTTTTGCCAAGTCCAGTTCTGCTTCGGCTTTATGTTTTACAGATGGTCTCTGATATTATTCGTGCAGTTTTGGATTCTTTGAAATCGAGCTGGTCAGGTTCTGCTGGAGCAAAATATTCTCAAACTCAACACTTCCACCTTCATGCTTCACATTTGGAACGAGGTGTCCTGCTTGCAAACCCTGGATGAAATTTTGTGATTGTACAGCTATGCACTTGCACATAGACAGTCACCAGAGGCTTCGCTAGGTCCTGGAATTAAGGGGTTTTGGACATTTCTTTTAGGATCCTGTGGTCTGTTCTTTGAATGTGCTTGGAAGACAAGAGCTGAGCATGTGGAAGTTTTCTTGAACGTTCTCCACCGTTTTCTGTACTGTGAGAAGGTTTAATTTAATCCCCTTTAAAAGAGGGTTGGGCAATATAACAACTTCTAAAAAAGCTTCTCTAAATATATTCTAATGATTTTTCAAAACTTTTCTACACTATTGACATTTATTAAGTTTGTTGTCAAGAGCTGAAGTGCATGTTTTTTTTGTTTTTGACTTTCAAAGCTAAACAGCAACAATTGTGTAAATTCGTTATTACCACCTTGAAACTGTATATCATGAGTATTGTTCAAAAACTCATCATATTTATAACTTAGTATTGATAGCAGTAGTAATCATAATATTTTAAAGAATTATATCACACTCTCACCAACACATTCAGGTTGTCTACTTGATTAAATAATATCTGTCAGTGATAAATTACAGCCTGCAGCCTCAACACATAATCCATGCAGCATTCAGATTGTTTGGCTTTGATGAGAGAGAGGACATTGTAGGAGGTTTTAATTAGCTTTATGATATTTAGAGTTCAGGACGCTTCATTCCTGGTAAGATTTTCCGTGTTGATGCTAGATAGAAACCTTAAGCTACATTTTATTGTTTTAAATACAATGCTATCAGTCCAATAAATCTGACGACATGGAAACCACTTAGATAGGCAAATTAAAACATTGTGAAGGTAGCAAACACATGGCTGCTATTAGCAGCTGGAGAATAGGATTGGCCCTGTAGTTTCCATCTATATACAGTGAGGACAAAACATCTTCAACAAACAGGGAAATATGAAAAATATGGCCTTTAATAAAACAACATATAGAAAAGCATTTAAGCCAAGGGGAATTTTTTAACAGATTGTCATTTATAGCACTTTTAATTTCACCAGCATGCATTATAGAAAACTAGAATTTTCTAAATCTCAGGCTGATTAGCCAAACTTAAAATCGGTCCTTGAATTCATTCATAGGAAAAACAGCAACAACATTCAGGTCAGATGTATTCTTAGGGAATATAATGTAGATTGAGAAGCTAAAGAAAAAGGAATCAATCACAGCAATAGAGAGGATCCAACTTAGAGATAATGTCACAATCTATCCACTGTGGCAGTTTTGTCAACAAGTTTTAATCCTTCGTGATTTTCTATCAGCATATCGCCCTCCACATGTATGAATGTTTCAGGTTATTCAGATTATTGAGCTACCACAAAATAATAGATGTGAAATTGTTTGAGGAAAACGTGAAAACATTATAATTATTATTATTTTTTTTTTGGAGCTTCATTCAGTTTTTACTAATCCATTTTGTTTTGAGCAGTGAAATATTTTCTGGTCATATAATTTTTCCATTTTATTTTCTGGTTATATAGTAAATGATATTTCTTCCTAAAAGTTTGACGATTTGCTTAGTGAAAGCCCCATAGCTGTACGGTAGAGCAGGAACTAGATGATGAATTAGATCCGATAATGCCAGTGTTTGATGAAAGTCATATTTTAGCAGATTTCCTTTGAAAGGTGTTGTCATAGGGAAGCGCTCAATCTGTTTTGCATAAATGTGATTATAAACTAATATATGAAGGAATAAGACATTAATCACGGCTATGGAAATGGTATGATGGGCTGTCACATTAGGTGAATATATTACAGGGGGAGATCAGAGAAGGCATTCCAACCCAGATTTATTTGCTGAATTAAAACCCACTGTCTGTCACTCTTCAAACATTTTAATGCGCTTTGGGAGAGTCTTGCAGCTCCTGGTTTGATGTGTGTAAATAAGGCGGCTAGCTCTCTGCGTTCAGGGTGCATCGCTGTGCTTCTCTAAACATGTTTTCTGTGACCCGTCCATTACAAGCGAGTGAGCGTTTGCTCCTTAAAACAAGACACTGTTGTGTTGTGAGCCCACTCTCACTCATTTTCCAATTAAGCAGCTTTCACTGCTCCCCTCCCGGCCCCTCTGAGAGTACTGTAAAGCCTCCATAGTTACTCTATATTGCTTCAGTCAAGGAGGCTCTGATGAAAGCTTTGCCCCCTCGAGAGAGTCAGTGTGCGCTTTCAGACCCCCATTCTCACCAAGCACCACATTGTTATTGAAATTCGAGATGGTTATCTTTCTCTTTTCCACTCTCATTTTGTTCTGTCTTGGACACATTCACTACGATGATTATGTGATCGTATCACAGTGTCAAGCTGAAGCTAATGATGTCAAAAAGGGGAGGCGCCTCTGTTTACTTTTTTCTAACACCCTATTTGTCCTTTCAGGCTATATTGATGTAAATATATATCTACCAAATATGAAATGCTACATTTTTGTTTGTGTGCAGATGTTTAAGTGTAAACATGCCTCCAAAAAACTTGTATAAATGTTTTTTGAACATGAAATAGGAAACATTTCATCTTAGTGTAACTTTAGAAATTAGAAATGATGCAGTATTTAGTAGTTATTACCATTTTATATTATAGAATATAAGTCAATTTGAGTGAAACTGGAGGCAGTCCTGAACGGTTGTTGTCTTTCCCCTCTGAAGATCACATACAAAAGCTGAATTAATTCACCTTTATTCAATTTGTAATCCTAAACACTAGAGGCAGATTGAAATATTGCTAATATAGATAGTTTTAAATTGATATTTACATTTGAGTACTACCGTTTTTGTTTTCATTTTCTGGTAAGCCATAAAGTCACATAGTTGGTTCGCTGTTCTCCATGCAGAGAATCCAGCAGTGCAATAATTGAGAATGATTAATTAGGTTCTCACAGCATGTTAATTTTATGTTTTTATTTGTGATGCAAAACACCCAACTGACAGACAATCTGCAAAGAAATCAGAAAACAAATCTTTCGACTATCAGTTTACACACACTACTTGATATTGTGATGAGAACACTGTTGATTTAATTTTAGTGTTGTGTCTGTGTGGAAGTCTTACTTTATTCCATCTCTGTCCCACTGGATCCCCGTTTTTCTCAGTTACTCTTCCTGGTGCACTTCTCGCTCCGGTTTCTTCCACATCTGCAACACGTCGCTCCTGTTTCAACTCCTCCTCATCCTCGACCTCCATGCAGACCTCATACCGACTGCCAAATCCCCTGCCACCCCTCCCCGTCCGCAAGGGTGTCCGAGGTCGCCGTCCAAAATCCCAGACCATTGCTTTGCTGAAAGCAGCGGCCGAGGCGGCGGCGGCGGCAGCAGCGGCCGTGAATGGAGCACCGCAGAGCCCAGTGACTGAAACTTCACTGGCCCCCAGACCACACAAGAAGAGAGGGCCGAAGCCTAAAGGCAAGGTGAGATGTCGCGAGATACTTAATCTGTCCTGCATTGGGAAATCAACCCCGTCATGTCTTTTTATGCAATCTTGCAGAGATAAACAGCACAACATCTTAACTATATAAGTTTCTGTATTATCTGCAGGGCCATACATGTGTACTTGTAATATAGTCC
Source organism: Brachyrhaphis terrabensis (assembly GCA_903067065.1). NCBI lineage: Eukaryota > Metazoa > Chordata > Actinopteri > Cyprinodontiformes > Poeciliidae > Brachyrhaphis > Brachyrhaphis terrabensis. The sequence goes on from CAEGAG010275489.1 coordinate 34,454, forward strand.
CAATAAACCTACCAATGTGAAGCTCACAGAAATTTAATCAAAATTGCTTGTTTGCATTTTGCTCCAGAAGAAACCTCTGATGGGGCAATCCCCAGGCTCATCTCCAGTTACTACCCCGCCTCCAGAGATCAAACTGAACCCCAGCCACGTCTCTATGGACAGCAACCTCAGCAACGGCTCAAATGTAATTTGCACAGGTGAATAACAAATTAAGCTGATTCCAGTGAACAATTTGTGGTTACAGATTTACTTATAAGGAGTTAGACTTGTGGTTGTTATCAAAAGTCAGTAACCATAAAAAAAAAAGTGTGATTCAATTTATTAAAAAAAACATGATAAAAAAAACATCAAAAACAGATTTTCTTTAAAAAACAAACAAATAATCAGTTCACGTAGAGACAGCCAATCAATGTTTTCGCAAAACAAGCATAACAAAGACGGCCCAGCGATGGGAGAGGTCTGGTTCTTTTGTAGTGTAGCTAGCTCCAGATGGCGACCCTCAGTGGGTAAATAATCTAACAGTCCTCAAGTCACTGCCAACTCTGAAACCTCAGGGAAAAATTCTGAGGCCTGGTGGCATCTCGAGCAAGCAGCTGCTTTCATTACTTTACACCATGATGGATCTAAAACATAATTATAATCCATGCATAGCTAATGAGTTCATCAACTATTTTATGTTTAACAAAAGAAAATGTAACTAGTTCAACTCCACATTTAGACTAATCACATACTTGAAAGTCTAAAGACCAACTTTTTGGTTTCCATAAAGTAAAATTATGGCGTAATATCAACCAAAACAAAAGGCAGTCTGTGTTTTGCACCAGCGTGGCTTATTTTTAACCACTTGTGTGGTTGGGCTAAATCTGACAAACAAATAAAACAATGTAGGTCGGGACAAGATGTGGTGAGCAGCAAGTTAGGTTACAAAGGTACAAAACCACAGGAAACAATTGCATGTATTTAATAAATATATCTTCCTACTTTGACAATGTCATTAATTGGACAGTTTGATGTTTATTACCTGACTATAAAATAATACAAAAAAAGCACAATGGAATATCACTAGCAAAAAAGAATTGGTATTTCCTTTTATTTAACAAATCAACCATGCTTGTCCAACATGAAGCCTTATGGCTAATATTATATAATCCTCTTAGTTAGGCATGGCAGTGGCAGCATCGTAGTGGGCGACAGCTGCAGTGGGGCAACGACTATGTAAATTAGGACAGAATAAATGAAGCTAAATGGTAAATAAATAAACAACACTTCCTTGTAATATAGTGAATAAAATGTCAAATCACTTGAAAACATCAACATAAACCCAAAGCATTTTTAATTCTGCCAAAAATCCTGCACTTTTCCCTGTTTTCTAATGTTTCTCTTGGTTTGTGTCGCTGCAGTGTGTGTCTATGTCAACAAGCACGGCAACTATGGCCCACATCTAGATCGAAAACTGGTCCAGCAGCTGCCGGACCACTTTGGTCCAGCTCCGGTCAACGCAGTCCTTCAGCAGGCTGTTCAGGCCTGTGTGGACTGTACATATCAGCCCTCGGTGCTGTTGTCCTTTCTACAGAGCCAGTCCCACTCGGGAGGAGAGGTCATTAGAGGTAAATGCAGGGAAAATGCACATATTTATGCAAACCTAGTCAACTTCTGCCTGTAGTATCATAGTTTTCTAAACTTTTTCTTAGCCAAAAAAACACCTAATTAATATCACAATTAAGCAGTTCTGTCAGTTTTTAAGTACATGTGCAGATTGGTCAGAAAGGCAAAATAGGACTAACAAAACATTGCTTCTGTAGCAGCAGCTCATGTCAGAACTGTTTCTGTAATCTGAATTGACGTGCGTCTAACCTGGTTTGGGATCCAGGGATTCAGTCTTTCTCCAGGGAAAACTGTGCACGGCATTAGGAGGGGGTGGGCTTTAATTTGTGCTGGCTTGGCTTGGGTGGGAGGGCGTCATGCCGTGTGGAACGAGTGAAAACTAGCATCTTATAAAGGGAGGGTGCTAACCCTGAACCATCTGCTGTTTTGTTTAGCGGTGAATGCATATTATGCATGTGTGTGTGTGAATTCAGTATGTACACCCAGTGATAGGTGTTCTGCTCTGCCCTCAGTTTGCTCAGAGCATGGCATTCGCTATGTGAAGTTGCCCTCGGTCTCCAGTGCGTCGTCTGTGTTGCGGTTCTTGGAAAACATGTGCCAACACCTGGAGAGTGACACTCTTTTCAGCTCGCAGCCCTTTAACCCCTACAGCAACAACACACGCTTCTACAACAGAACCAAGTCAGGTGGGGAGATTCCTTTCAGTCTCTGAAAGTAAATAGTAATTTACTTTCAGAAGCTGTTTGTCTGAAATACATTTGCAATTGTTGCCATTCTTAAAACTTTCTAAGCTTGGTGTTCCTCTTTCATAAAATCATACATTTCATAAGAACATTACTCAGGTAAGTTTAAAACAAGATCTGTGCTGTTGTTTCAGGAATACTTACCAGTATTAATACATTTAAATAAATATATATAATTGAAGCGAAAGAATGCATTGTTTTGTTACTTAGACTATTTTTGATCGGTTGGAGAGTAGCCTTCAATTTGTATTGTAGAAGCTACAGCGAAACAATGACTTCATCAGACACAGCAGTCACCAAGATCTCATCTTGGGGGGAAGAATTGTGTTGTCTACATAAAGTACTAGAATCACACAGTGAATTTAACATCTTTAATTCACTTCTAATCATACTGCCATTTAATGAGTCCAGTATGAGCTGCTCTCACTAAATATGCATCACATTGTCTTTGAAGTTCATGGAGTATGTGTCTCGTCTTGTCTTGAAACAGAACCACTGTCCATCACTGAGAACGGCGTTTCCAATGACAATCCAACAAAGGACCCCACACCTTCCCCTCGGCCCCTTCACAACACACTGGACTACAGAGCAGCAAAGAGGGAGCGGCCATGTTATCCTGGACACACACAAACACCACCGCCCCTTCGGCGAGTCAGCTCCAACCCCCCTGAGCTTGGTCCTGTAAACACACACAGACGAGTGGAAGGTAGGTTTTAAAATGCACAAAACCAAACACTGTTTTGAACTGCTTTTTTATGTGAAGCTTTAATTCTCTGTAAATGTGCAAAATCTTCATGTAGATTTCGAAACGCTATTGTACCAGAGCTCCTATCCATTTGTAAAAGTGAAAGGGCTTTACTTTGACTAGGTCTGTCTTCCTCTCACATTCTACAGCAGCTAGCTCAACAACAGGTCCAGATCACATGAAACAGGACAGAGAGACTTCAGGGAACAACGCTTCCTCCTGGTCAGTTGATGAGGTCATAAGATTTGTCCAAGAGGCGGATCCACACACTCTTGGTCCGCATGTCGACCTGTTCAGGAAACATGTGAGTTTTTCTGTCAAATGAACTGATGTCTTGATGCCTGATTTAGACTGCAACAGGTGTGGTGTGAGCCACATGGAAAATATCTGATTTTGTTTCTGGTGAACCACTTCTGTGTTGATTTGACCATATATTTCAGATCACTATCCTTCAGAGAGACCCAATAATGGAAAGCTTTTAAGTTTACTGGTGGAGTCCACCACTAAGTTGCCTGACATTTCTAAATTTCATTAAGTCAAATATTCTAGCAACAGTTCCGGGGCCTTTGGAAGAGAAAAAGGCTCAAAGAAGACAGTAAAGTCCACTTGTGTTTTCAGCACATTAGTTAAATTAAAACTCAATCTTGGTCACATTTGACCAAAAGCATGTGGCTCCGGTTATGGACGCAGCAGAGTTTAGATAACTTTACAATTAAATGCTTTAGTAACATCTGATTTGAAGTGAACACCTTTGTCAAATCATACAAAGTTGGTTGAACCACCTTTATTAAGAACAATAATTTTTTAACATATATAGTGTTTTGCTTCTCTGAACTTCAGGCTTATGTAACTGCTCTGCATAATTTTTGTTCCAGAGGAACACTGCTTGTGCAAATGACCGCTCCAACTTTCTTGTAGCATTTGCAATGCTACCCTCCTACATTGTCGTCATCTCAATTGTCTGCAATACAACAAATCAGATATTTGTGTATGTTTGAGTGTCCAAAAACATGGCTATGAAGTTTAGAAGCAAGTAAATTTCTGTCATGAGAACCTTTGCAATCCTGAGTCTGCTGACTCACTCTGCTGACTAGTGACAACACGCTATTGTCTCTGCAGGAGATCGACGGCAAGGCTCTGATGCTGCTGCGCAGTGATGTCATTATGAAGTACATGGGACTGAAGCTGGGTCCGGCTCTTAAACTGTGTCATCACATTGAGAAACTGAGACAGACCAAACATTGAATGATCATGCTGATGATGAAGATGAGACTGTTTTGTCAATGGTACCCAAACCTTCTTGTCAATTTGCAGGAATATTTTGCGGTATTAATCCAATAAGGACACTGAGGTCATGTTCTGGTACTTTTTGGAAATACTGGGTTTTAGTAACAGGAACATAGTTTCTGTATAAACAGTGTGAATCATATAAACTGAGGCTGAAAAAGAAACATAATTCCTCCTACTTTTATTAATTATCTATAATAAAATTATTTAGTATGTTTTCAAGCAAAATTTAGTCTTTCAGTGTAGGAAAATTGATAGAAGACACAAGTAAATACCAGTTTGAAAACTTTTATTTCCATCTTAAACTGATAATTTCTAAACTATTATCACCTGTCAGGAAGCAAAGCTTGTGTAGGAAGTTGAACCTATGCACTGCAGCAGTTCGTATCTGACACCATAGCATAGACATTGGTTTTCTTTTATGTATTTTTTGCCTTATTATGAATAAATGAAGGCCATTTTTCTGAATCCCAATAAGTCTAACTTTACATTTCTACTTTTAGCTGGTAAACGTGGTACACTGATCTGAATTTAAAACTAGAGATTATGCACAAACAACTGAAAACATTAGTCTAAGTGCTGACAGTAAATATTTTATTTTGCTTCAGGCAATGAGGTTTCTGAAGGCCTGTTTTAAAACAGATTGCTCAACGTTGTTTATGCATGCTGCAGGATGTATGAGCACGGCTTCTGTAACAGGGACTGAACAACGAGAGCACCTCAGTTCTGGGAATTCAAGGGGTTTAATCTGAAAAAAAATGTTGTTTGCTGAAGTCAATCGTTACAGTATAGTTTTATTGGCAAAGATTATGTATTAAGATTAGTAGAGTGGAGACTGATTTGATTCAGAAAGTGGCAGTCTTGTACAAAATGCCTTCCTGAGTTATAGAACTGCAATGGTCTGCATGCTGGATGACATTTGTGTTGGTCAGCCTCATCTTGACTGCTGACAGTCAAACACACACTCAAAACCAAGACTTTAAGTGACTGGAATAAAGTGTTTTGATATTAACATAAAACGTGCATCATTTATAGTAAAGTCTGATTTCTGTGCAGGATGTACAGACTTGCTCTACCTGAACATGATGGAGAAATAGTTTTGTACAAAAGTTAAATTAACAAGTAGGTTGTTTGTTATTTTGTATCATTTTGTACTGTAACAAAGTGTATTCACCTGTATCAAGTGTAACCATTTTTTTTTTAGCCTGCATAGTGTTTTGTGTGACCATCAAATATCTACCTGCAGAGTAATGATGTGCTTGAGTAAATATTCTCTTGTTTCAAAGTGTTGATCTGTTTTTGAAGGCAGAAATACTTATTTTCTGAACATTTCAGAATCATTTGCTAACCAAATCGTGTCTGCATTTTCACACTGTCAGTCTCCTGTAGTGGCAACAAGTTGATACTTGAGGCTGTGTTGCTTTAATGTGAAACTCAGGTTTTAGTAGGGGTTTTCTCTTAGAAGATGTTTTACATGATAACATTTTGTGTTCAGTGCCGCAGCATAATATTCATTATGTTTATTTGTAATGCCTACGTATTGCTTTGTAGCATTTCTTGTGTACCAACACAATTTTTCTACTGTATCACAAGTGTGTATAATATGTCTACTATGCATTCACACAATTAAACATTTGTTTATATTGCCATTTTGTGGAAGGCCAGGGTGGCAGCTGTTAGCAGTGTGTTTCTAGCTTAGTGTTTTCCATTGTCAGTTCTCAATTCTTCCTTATGAATTTTATGAGCTGCGTTAAACAACAGTGCCTTGCAAAAGTAGTTTTCCCCTCTTGGCATTTTTTTATTGTTTGTTGCATTACAACTTGTAGTTAAATAAAAAGAAAATCTAAATTGCATATGAAGCACAAAATATTCTAAGCTGGTAAAGTAAAATAAAAAAACAGACATATATGTGTATAAAAGAATGAAAATTTGCACATGCATATAATAATAGATTGTATTTGTATAATGCTCTTTTTATCATTATATCTCACTACTTTTGCAATGAAGCTTAATAGCGCTAGTGCAGCTGATTACCTTCAGAAGTCACATACTTAGTGACATCAAGTCCACCTTTGAGCAAGCTAAGTGTCACCTGATCTGTCCGGTGCATACACATCTTTTCGGAAAGGCCTCAGTGGCTGCAACATCAACACTGACCAAGCAACATCATGACTTCCGCATGCAAAAGACGGCTCTGCAAGGTTCCAAATGTAGGGGGATGAATAGTTATGCAATGCACACTGAAGTTTTCTGTTATTTGTCTTGTGGTTTGCTTCACAACATAAAGAAAAGGAAATGCTCAAGGAGGCAGCAAAAGACAAAAAATCCAAAGGGGCTGAATACTTCTGCAAGGCACTAACAGGTACTTTCATCACTGTGGGAAGATCTCCTGCTGGCCAGAATTGTTATCCGTGTAACGTTTTGACATATACTCATTCTGCAGAATGTAGCACAGGCTTAGATTACAGTATTTAAGCAGACTGATTCCTATTTAAAATGAACCTTTTATTGTTTATTTAAAATGTTTTTCTTTTTATTTATGACTCACCAACTTGGGATAATTCATACAAGAGATTTGCTGAAATGTTTTTACAAGTATTAGACATATTTAGAGCATAGGACTTCAAGACCTTAAAAACAGTGATACATTTCAAAATTCAGCAACACTCTGAGGGTGGTGCAAGAGATTAACTGGTCCAACATGCTGTAGGTATTTTCAAGGTACCTGTGAAAAGTCATATTTTGAGGTGTTCAGTTGTTAAACTTTTAATGTGGCACCAATCAAGATTTATTTTGTTTTGCTTTCAGAAGATTGTTTTGAAAAATCCACAAATTCAAGACACCGTTTTGATTTTTTGTGTAGTTTTGCGTGTAAAACTTTGAAGTCTCCAGATTATAAACTTATTTGTTGAATTACATCCACACTTTAAAGATATAATTTAGGGGACACAGGGTAAAATATGATGGGACACAAAGCCACATGCTTACTGATCCTCACAAGTCAACAAAATGCTCCCAGAAAATAGCTGTTCACTTAAGTTTGCACAAAAATACAGTCAAATTCATAAATAAAATGTTTTCAAGACTTGAAACAATGCTGGATGAGAATGGATGTCCTGAACTAACCTAACACTGACAGATATCCAAGTCACTTACAGCAACTATGATGTCAATCACAAACTACATTGATATTTCTTTAATCTCATACTGATCTTCATTGTTTTTGGAACCATTTTGGATTTTAGCGGTCACAATATAGCATGTACTGTAGACACATTTGTGTACATTTCTCTTGAGTCAATCAAATAAAAAATCTAAATATTGGCTGTGGAAGAAAAAAACTGCTGCAGGTTCATTGACAGAGATAACAAAGGAGCTGACAAAGGATGTCTTGGAATCAAGAGGAGTGAGATGGAGTGACTATATACTATAATGACCAGCAGAAAATAAGATAGTTAACTGGTGGCTTCGCCCAGAAGAGTGTACTTCTTTTTCTTTGGTTTTTAACTACAGTTTGCATTCAACAACATTGCATTTCTTGGATTTTATTTCCACATCATTTCATTTTTCTTATATTCTCAAAAATGTCTAGAACCATTTATCCTTAGTCTTCTTCTACATCAGTGCTATGTGCTGATTTGTGCTATCGCTTACAGTCGTGACAAAATGTAAAATACATTTAAAAAAAGGCAGGGCAGGTTAAGTCACTAGGCAATACCTTTATTAATTACCTAAATTGGTTATCTGTAAATTGCAACGATCATGGCTGTTTTCAGGCTAATGATGCTAACCTAGAAGAAGTTGCTGTGGTCAGCAGGAGGAGCCCCCTGTCTTTTTTTTTTCTTTCCGTGTACAACAACATACCTGTTGGGCGTTCATTTGTAACCCGATAAGGACACAGCGAGTCTTCCTCGCTCCAGACACTGAGCCTTGTGGAGCTCCGCTGGCTCTACTGTGTGAAGGCTGGTAGTTTTAGTTCTTCGGTGGTTTTGAGCCGCAAAGTGTTCTTCACGTCAAAACGGCACGTGGACAGGAAGAGTCCGAGAAAGGATGAAGTAAGTTTGAAGTTGTTAAACGTCGTCCACATGTTGTGAATGCACGTGAACACACAGCAGCGGACACACACATAGAGGCACGAGGACGAAACTATTTCTGCCAGTGCTGCGACATTTATCGCTTCTTTTCACGTTAACTGTATTAATATAAAAAATATTTGGTTTTGCTATTGTCGACACACTAATGGAACAGTCAATTTTATGTTTTTTATAGTTAAGTGCCTACTTTGAAAAAATTAACTAATGAATAAATGGTTAATAAAAGATCATAAATTCAAAACAATATAATGAATTATGATAAATTTATTATAAATTCTCCCGTCTTTTGCTTAACTGCAACAAAAGTCCCTAATGAAAATCTCTCATCTGATTTTCTGTTTATATATTAGCTACCAGTAATAAAGGAAAATACTGCCATCTAGTGTAAATACTCTGCTAGTACACTTTGTTCTAATGGGGAGCAAATATTGAGACGAGGTTTTCTGTTTCACGGCAAGGACAAAATTGCATGACATTTATTTTAAATCCACAATAAACACTTAGATATCTTTAAAAAATAATAAATGAATTAATAAATAGCAGAACATTTATCACAGTAAAACAAAATATGTGAAAGACCAAAGTAACATCTTGTAAATATTGACATATAAAAGGAGAAAACAATATTTGTTTTTAATCTTTTATTTATTTATTTTACAAAAGAAAGAATTTCCAATGATTTTTTTTCTCCTTCAAAAACATATTTACAGATTTATACAAAAATACAAAAGAGATTGAAATCTGTTAAGTTCTAGCTAGTTTTGAACATGGAACTACATTGAAACAGTTGGGGTGTGTGTGTGTGTTTTATCGTTTTATCATTGCCTACAGTTTTTTTTCTGCTCAGTCAGATATTTTTAGTCTGTTTAGTGATATTCCATACTGTACACATTTGAAGAAAAATATGTGGTTATTGTTATACTTCAAAGTTGGGAATAAACTTTATAAGGTTTTCGATCCTTATGTTGTTATTCCCAAGCTTCTCAGGACTCAGATATTACAGTGTAACGAGCCTGCAAGGACGCATCAAAGTCTGTATCCCTAATAAAAGATTTTAATAAATCTTCCATTCACTGCTTTCAAAATTAAAGAAACAGTCGTCAAATATTTCCTCCGTACCAGCAGGAAGTACAGTATGGACAAATCCCTCTAAATAAATGGTCAAATATGTTACAATATTTTCAGATTCATCATGTTCAATAATAATGTTCAATAGTAATGTTTGCTGGAGCAACAAAATTCAACTATAAGTCAAACAGACAATGACTTTCTGATCAGGCCACCCAACCACATGTTTATGCATTGATATTTCCATTTCCATTTCTGTGTTTTTTACGCTTATTTGTACATGTCATCCAAAGCAGACGGTCCAGATGTACACTTTTACTGGTTTCTTCAGGAAATAGCTTTCTCACTTCCACAGCTCCAGAGGGACTGAGCCCCAGCACCAAAGCTGATCAGTTTCCACCTTCCAGACACAACCTATATCCATTACTTTACACACTCTTAAATGCGTGATTGTCCAGTGAGGAGATATACAGTACATGATAAACCCCTGTGTGTGAGCACAACTATACAGAACAGAATTAGCCAGACAGTTTGTACATCTATGGAACACACTATTCAACTTGACATTTAAACAGAAAATACTAAATCTTTTTTTATTGTGGAGAAATCCTGCAGATAAAAATAATGAATAGGTGCTGTCATTTTCTTTTCTCCCCTCTTCCCGCCCTCCCCTCCCCTTTTTATTTATTGCATGCGATTAAAAAAACACAACAAATAAAACAGTGGACAGGAACAAGTGCGCTTTAGAAATTTGATGAATGTAAAATTCTAGTCAGTTCACAGCTTTTTTATGCTCTCCATCTTACACAGTGTCAGTTCTGCATTAGATTCGCTGAGTTTCAGACAGTTGTGTTCTATCTATCTATCTATCTATCTATCTATCTATCTATCTATCTATCTATCTATCTATCTATCTATCTATCTATCTATCATGATAAAACAGACATGATTTCTGAGGTATTCACAGAATACAGTGAATGGTTTCAATTGAAGCATGGTCTCTAAACATAAGAAGTATATGTGTTGTATTTTTTCTGGTAGGCAGGTGAGAGTTCAAGCTTTCCACATATGTATATCTATTCAAAGGGCAAATCTCTTTCGCCCTTGCAGCAGTAATGAATGAACCATTATTGTTATGTTGTACTGTTGTCTGTTATTGTCTTCTCTCTTTTAAAGAGAGATTATGTGATATGTTAGGTTTGAAGTATAATTCAGAATGGTTTATTGGCCACTGGGGTTGAGCTTTCACCTGTCTAATGCTACTGGGTCAGTGCAAATGAAGGAGAGGCAACAAGGAGAGGCGAACAGTACACTGCTAAAAAAAAAAAAAATCATGTGTAATGTTCAGTGAGACCTGTTCTTTGCTACACGCAGATTGGTTTCCCATAAAAGTTCTCATAATTTCAATATAGATAAGAGCTTTCTATTCAGTACAAATATACATGGATTTCATTATAAGATATATCTTTCTTTCTTCTATTCTTGTGTATCACGAAGTGCAAAACGAGGTTGGATCTGTGAAACCATACCAAATTAAACTCTAGTCCAACAGATTGAAGTCCTTCTAAAGCATTTTCACCATCTGCCCTCACTGGTTCACTTAAATTTGCAATGGAACGCACATTTCCTTTTTCTGGAATGGCAACTTTTGCTAACAGCTGGAAAGAACAATAAATTTTAATGTCAGCTTTTGACAATTTTAGTGAAACTTTACATGTAGCTTCATATAAATTTATACGTTCAGGGACTTCCAAATGCCCTGCCACAACCAACTCTGTAGGAGAAAGGCCACTGTGCGATTGTCCAAAATTAGCCTGGATGATAGACAAATAGGTACAAGCCCTTGCTCCTTCTGTTTTCGGTACTCAAAGAAAAATCTGTTTTGATCTATGCAGCGTAAATGCAACTCATATCTTCGCAGTGACGTAATCAATTCTCCTGTAATACAAAAGAAGTACAAAAATGTTGACACAAACTAGGATCAGGGATTCTTTCCACATAGGTCATGCAACAAGTTGAAGTCTTATCATTTTCTGAGGTGCATTTTTACAAAAATACATGCATCATGTTAGTATTTGGATATCATTTTAGTCGACAAATATAAGATTGGCTCTTTGTAATATACTTTATGGCAGGTCTGCAGATGTAAATATAATAAAAAACTTGGTTATGAGTTGAGACTCTTGCTAGTGACTTCCACATCAAACCGACTTTGCTTGTTGGCAGGAATACTGAGTAAAGAGTCTAGGAAGTCTGGCTGATGCAGTGGGCACCCTAGGTTGAAAGAATACAAAATGTGGAAAGAATTTTTAAATGAAGTAGTAAATCAGTCCCCAAGTGACATACGTGCACCCGCACCATTGAAAACACAAAAAGTAGAAATATTAGTAAAGATTGCATGTGCCTGTACATGCACACTCACTTTGTCACAATTTTATGTCCTATCATTGTCCAAACACTGGAGATTTTTTATTTTTTTTAATCTTTTTATTTTTAGAAAAAGGCCTGTTCAATCAAAATATTCCTTGCACTTTTAAAGAAGGGGACTATTCTTCACTAAATAAGGTATTTAGATATATTTTCAGGACTTTATTATAATCCTTTAATGATTCTCTATCTCACAACAGTCTGCCACTTTTAGACAGTTAGCTTTTAGCTGAGTTCATTTCAGCAACAGTCAGATTTGAAATGTTGCAGGAATCCCTCCACTGGTGAAAAGGAGAAGTGCAGGTTTTGAAAATACAGAAAACTGCTAAGAACGGGCAAAAGTTCTCATCAGCTCATTTTATGACGATCTATCATCATGAGGGCTCCCATCTGAGTTTTCTGTCTCCCCTTCTGAAATGGCTTGCATGGGCGCTGTGTAGAGGCGACTGCGTGTACTGTAGCGACTGCTGTTAGCAACCGGGGGGATCCGAGAACGTCCCTGTCGAGATGCAGCTGACATGGGGAGTGTTTTGGGAGTGAAACTTTCCGAGTTAGCCCGAGGAAAAAGGCCTGGTATCTGGATTGGGTCCAAACCAGAGATTGGGGGCTCTTGAGGCATAGAAGATTGCTCCTCTGCCTGTCTAATTGAAGCTTCTTGAAGGGACTCCCCTGGTGTTTTGGGGGTAATGGGGCTCTTCAAAATCTCTGTCGCTGACATGCGATAGCTAGAATCAGACCTGCTGCCTTTCTTTAGCAAAAGAAGTTTAAACTCCTCGTTGGATGTGCTGGATTTCTTAGCACTACGATAGATTGGAACAGGAGCTCTCTGTGACCCAACGGCATTGGCTAAAGTAGCAGGAAAGTTAAGAGGAGGAGCTGGAGGAACAACACCAGTGGAAACATTACTGGGGGTTACAGTTGACGCAGGGCAAAGACGAGACTTCACGTTTAGGTCTCCTGAATCTTTACGGCCAAGGACCTTTCTTTTGGATCTGAATAAAGAAATTACAAAATAGTACAAAGGAACATTGTCAGTAAATAAACATAAACTTCATAAACTTGAAATACTCTAAAGTTGCATTGCAACATATACAGTTTAGAAGCACATAAAGCCAATCTAAGTGCAAACTGTACAAATACCTGTGTATCATAGCGAAAAGGTCTTCTGTTGTACGACTCTTATTAGGGGATGTAATAATAATGTCGTCATCAACTTTGGTGTCATCCGTCAGAGGGGAAAGTGAATTGTCACTTGGTGTGGAATCTGTGGAACAAAAGATCTCCTTGATATATCTTCTGGTTGTCTGATTAATTAGTACACATGCTAAAACATACTGCTCTTTACTAAATACTACTCTATATCCTTTAAATTTGTGCCAAAAGTAAGTTTTGCTCATTGGCAGATCACCACAGTGGACTGGTTTATTCTGTGGGTGTAGACAACGTTTGGACTAAGAAGAAGCTGGATCCAGTACAATGTAAGTTGAAATGGGAAAGGAAACAACTTTTAACAAAGAACAATAGAGTACTGTTTTTAGTCTACCTTATGAGGAAACAGAAGATTTGGTTTCACCATAATCTGTATTTGCTTCAAAAATATTACAAGCAAGATCCCAGTGCACTATTTATGTTCTGTAAGATGCAGTATACAAACTTATTTTAGTTTGATTTAGTTTTTCAGCTTACCTTTGCTAAAGTAATCCTCAGTGTCAGGAGTGGTGGAGTCATCCTTGCTCTCTTGGAGTTGGTGCGGATGGGCACTTCTGGTAGCACCTGATATCACTTCCCTCTCTTCTTCATGCACTTCTTGTCCTCCTGTCCTTGCATCGCTGATTAGGTAAGGATGCGATGCCTCTGTTGTGTTACCAGGCACTTTGACAGGACTAGCCCATGGCCCTGAGTTTAAGTGGGATCCCCCAGCAAATTCATAGGCTGGGGGAGGAGGGTGGTCCGATCGCATTCCTCCTCTGGAACATGCAGCCCTCTGCGGCTCTTTTACCTGCTCTTCTTCTTCCTCTTCCTCCTCCTCCTCATCCTCATCGTCATCCTGGGAGAACGAGCGCTCTCCCAAAACTCTAAACTCGGAACGTGCATGTGTTGAGTGGGTGAGCCCCCTGAACTCTGTGTGTGAGTGAATATGAGTGTGAAGATCCACAGGTGAAGGGTGTGGAGCACGTGGAACTGGTCTATGCAGGGGTGAACTGTCTTCAGAGATGTCTGACGAAGGGTCCATCCTTGTTCTGAAGGCAGTCATAGCCCAAAAGGTTCCTGGTCCATACCGGTCCTGCCTTAGAAGCAGACTTTCATAGGATGGAGGTCCATCAGGGTGGCGACCAGGTGGAGGTGGCTGTGATCGTTCAGGAGAAGAGGTGTGATCATGACATGGAGGTCTGGGAGGTGGCCTTCTTGGAGGGAGAGGCCTGGTATTAGCAGGGGGAGGAGCCAGGGTGCAACCACTTGGGGGACATTTTGGCCTTGTTACAGTCTCAGTTCCATTCGCTGTGTCCTGGTATGTTGCGGAAGTACTCTGCGGCTCTGAAAATTGGCTAACTGAATGAAGCTGCACTGAACGTATTGTTGATGGAGTAACTGGCAGAACGTTTGAGCTTGGACTTGTTAAAGCAGAGCCTGAACTTGGTGGTGGATTGGTATTGGTTATCTCAGGGACCATTATTTTTGGTCCAGCAGACAAAACATTTGCAACTCTGTGTTTGTTGTGGTGAAGGGTGTGCATGTGGTATGTTCGGTGGGATAAGGTGTGTCTCACATAGCCTCCATGTAGAACATTGAGATCAAGTTGAGAAGGTGGAGGTGGAAAGTCTGGATCTCTCTTATTGCAAAATGAAATGGAAGCCCCATCTCTGGGAAATTGTTGCAAGGAAGAGAGAGATGACTTCCTTTCTGGCACTTTAGGCTTCCTCTTGCCAGTTGAAGGGGACAGTGGTCCTGGGAAGAAGGCTGCTGAAGATGAGGGTAAGGTTGATGTTGGGGTTTCTGATTGGCTGGAATAACCACTTGATGGTGAGGCTAGGCCGGCCAGTTTCTCAGGTGACCCAAGTTTAAAGTCTCCAGATGGGAGAGATGGACTGCTTTCCTTGGACTCTAAGGTCTGGGCAACAGCCTGGATTTGTGTTTCTGTGGAAGAGGAAGAGCTGTCTGGTGATTTCATACAATCCATAACAGTGGTGCCTGTAGCTGTGCTTGAGTTAGACATTGATGCGTACTCACCATTGTTAGACTTAAGCTCACTGTTGTGAAGCCACAGATCTGCATAGTCAGACTGCACAGCACCTTCATCCTTAAATGAGTGTGTATCTGCGGAGCTAAAGGACATGGGCTCTACTATGTCCATGGCTCCCCCCAGTCCCATGCCCCAAGATCCTAAAGACTCTGCAACTAGACAAGATGACTGCAATGGTTCTGGAGCTCCTCCAAGTTCCAGGTCCAGTTCCAGCTTCATATCTGTGGAAGACGAGGTAAGTTCTTGCTCACTAACCATCTTTGGTTGATCCTTATCTGCTTGTGTGTCTGTTCCAACATCAACACTGCTATTGGTTTCCTTTAGTGAGGATGTTCGCTTGGGTGGTGGAGGTTTGATTTTTGATTTCCTTAAAGGACGGCAAGTCCTCCCTAAAGTCATAGTGCCTGTTTTGAACTCAAGTGGAGGCTGAGGATAACCTCCATGGGATAATCGTTTTGCCACAGTGTTGGACTGATGACAATCAGGCCCGAGGTCTGCATAGTTACATGTATATTCTCTGTAGGTCTGATTATACTCCCCAAGATTCACAGAGGATGAGTAGAAACCTTCTGTATCAGATGGATAATGAGACCCAGGCTCTTTTTCAGCATTTGTTTTCTGTTTACTGAAACATGTTTGGTCATTAAGACCTTCCATTGAGCTGTATTCTTGAAGAAACTGGTGGCTTTCACTTAGCTTTTGGGAGGAATCTGGGTCTTGATCTGGATCGGTCTGATCTTGGTCTTGGGGGTATGTCCACTCCCCTTCGCTGGCTGTACTGACCCCTGCATCATCTAGCTGGTCTGTGGCTGATGATGTAAAAGAGCTTGATCTGTGGCCTTGACTCTGGGGCCTGAGGTCAGAGTGGTAGGAAGGATCCAGGGAAAATCCCTCATCAATGGCATTGGGTGCTGTATTAAGCGATAACTCTGAATCACAGTGGGAAGAGCCTGTCAGGGGTGGAGAAGAGGGAGGGGGGATAGTTTCAGATGTTTGTGAGGGGCAGGTGGAGCTGGAGCCACTCCAGTTTCCACTTGATGACTGGTGGTCCTCTTTGTGGTCCACATGACTGCCTAGAATGCCCGTTGTAGACACTGAGTGAATAGGGCTGCTAAAAGTATCAGAACTGGATGAAATTTCACAGCTACCCATGTCAGCCTTGCGGGGCAAGCGAGAACGACCCCTCTCCATCCAACTATGTTCTGGACTCCCACCTCCTCCGCCGCCCCGGTCTCTTTCACTAGACCTCTGCAGTCTTTTTAGGCTTCCAAGTTGCAGTGGCCCAGGTGCTGCCTGGTCATCTGTACTCTCTTCTTCATCCTTCATCATCATCATCTTCATTCTTGGACTTGGTCCGGATGGAATGAAGTCCTCTGCTTCATAAGGTGATAAATCTTCATCTTCATCATCATCATCATAGTTGTCATCATCGTCTTCGTCACTGTCAATTAGACGGCCGCCCTCTCTTGGAAGGCTACGTGAGCGTAAGCGGCCACCATGTGTAGAAGCTGTTGTGTATGTTGAGTCCGACTGGTCACCCAAGGAGGAAATGTTACCCGTAGAGTGGGACAGAGAGGCAGGGATACCTTGATGGTTGCGCTGAGCTCTAATGCGCCTTCTGGAGGGAGCAGCTGTACCTAAAAGGTAGAATCAGAAGAGAGAATCACAGATGTTTTTTTCACTGAACCAATAGATATAAGTCGAAGATGAATGTAAACAGATAGTTCTATTCTAGCAAAGCAATGGCACTGATTTTAAAGGCTAGGCCAAACAATTACCAATCTTTTCTGCTAAAAATATCTTTCCCTGTTTCAAATTTTAATTTGCAGTGACATTCTCCATACTTTGTGATCTGAAACATACATGCTATAAGGAAATCATCTGTCTGGCAGCCAGAGTCACGAGTGTGATGGAGACGCCCACTAATTGAGAGGTCCTCTTGACAGAGAGATAGTTGGTGTGAATTGGTGTGGATGATCACTGTACGCTCTCTTGCCACAGGTGATTCATCTGAGTCTGAAATTAAATGAAATAAAGTATACATACATTTTCTTCTTGATGTGGCAACTGTGAATAAGTCATGTGAATCCTAAAATCAACCTACACGTATCTGCATTAACATACCCATGTCCTGTTGTACCCGTTTGGGTATTCCAGTGATGGTCTTTCTCCTCCTCAGCTTCCTTCTTCTCTGAAGCACCGACTGGGAGTGAACTAGAGAGCAACGGGCACTGGCCTCTCTGTCAAACCCAACTCCTGCTTTGACAACAGAGAAGCCAGTAGACATTTACAAGTCTGAAGCAGAGCAGTACAGATTCTCACTAATGATTATTTTCCCAAATGATTTGCTAGTGCTGAAAACTTAAAATATCATTAACAAAATTATATATTGCTTAAAACATCCTTGTCAAATATATTTAGAACAATGAGAAGGTATTTGTGTTTTTCTTTCTTTCTTGTAACAAATCTTCGTGACATTAAGTCTTACTCTGTTGTATTTATTGTCTGTTTATTTCCCAATAAATAATTGTATTGTGGGTTGAGCTGCAGGATGTGGATTGATTATACACTGGCAATCATGTATATATGTTCTCTTATGCACCTAAACTCTATTCATGAGAAAAATACCCATGCCAACAAAGCTGAATATAGCAGAGATTGCCTGCAGAATATGGAAGTGTGGCATGGATGGAATGGTTTGTTTTCAGTCGTGACCCCAGCAGCAATTAACACTTGTGGTATAAACTTAAAAGTGCTGTCTGCGCCAGAGTAACCAAGAACAACTAAGCCTGATTTGCAGCAAATGCTATGTGAGGGAGATTCCATCCTACAGAAATGTGTAACCAAGTTGGTGACCAGCACGAGAAGGAGTTACCAGGTTTTTTGTGGTTGTATACTGAAGCTTCTCTGTGTTTAATAAGTAAATTGTTAAACTGTGTTGGAACCCAGCCATGAGGAACTGAATTGCACACAGAGAACAACCTGGAAAAGTGTGAACCAGGGGTCACCAACCTTTTTGAGACTGGGGCCTACTTCACGGGTACAGAGTAACACGAAGGGCTACTTGTTTGATACAGTCTTTATAACAATAATATATATATATATATATATATACTGTATATGATCATATTAAGGTTAGGAACTACTCACAATAGTTATCAGTAATTATTTACCATGGTAGATATGGTTACGGTAATTGCTATTATGTGATCAGAAGGTCTTAGCTCA
>CAEGAG010275521.1:0-26381 GCA_903067065.1 Brachyrhaphis terrabensis
CAGTTTGATTTCACAGAAGTTTGATTTACTTGGAGTTATATTGTGTTGTTTAAGTGTTCCCTTTATTTTTTTGAGCAGTGTATATATAATATATAATATATAATATATATATTACCTATGTGTGAAAATGCATGTCTCCACTTTTCTTCCTGCTCCAACACTTGCATTTGCCTGCCATGTGACAACAAATTATATTTCTATTCGTCAACTCTATATTAAAGAAACATCTGTTTAAATTCTAGATAAAGTTTTGTTGAAGAGGCTTTAAACTAGCAAAGATGTTTTGTGTGTATAAAATAAAACTATTTGAAGGTCAGTTAAATTAATTAAGGTAAAAACTAGGCAAAGGGCTTGTAAACAACTTTCAGAGCAGCGAATACAGAAAGTCATTAAATAGTAATAATTTCTTTGGCAACCAACACAAAATTTCAGATAAAATATAAAACAGGGCAAACACAAGAACAATAGTATTTCTATTTACTGCACTAAAAATGAGTAGTAGATATAAAACATTTAGATAAGAAATGTTCAATTTATCATCCCAGCTAAAACAAAAAATGTAATAAAAAATTTAACTCTTTCAAACAGATTGCATAGAACCAAAATGTAAAAAAAAAAGAAGTTAAAACAGAATATGGATATAAAATAAAAAATGACTGAAGCTATGAAGATGTAATAAATGAATGACGCCATGAGTTTTAGTCCTTTCTCAGGACACCAGACGGGTCTGAAGGACTAAAAACCTTCAACAGCAGATTCAGATCTTTAAGAACACACTGCACAGTGAGCCAGTTGTTAGCATGTTATTTCATGGTAGTAAAGTCTCATCTTTTAATCCATCCCAGCTCCTGCATGTTTGACTTTTCTACAGATTTGTGCTACACTGGAGATTCTAAATCGCCCTGGTTTATGGGAATAAATTGTTGTCTAATCTATCTGTGGGTTACAGGAAGGCACCTGTCCAGGGAATACACCCTGCCTTTCACTCTTTGACCACATGGACACAGGCAGTTGCCCTAATGAATAGAGCAATGCAGGTCAAAACAGAAACTTGATCAATCTCTCCAAACCCAGGTCTCATCAACCTCCACATTGACTGAAGCATAAAGATATGTGACTTGGAAAAAAAAAAACAAGTCCAGCACAAACAGCACTTTACACAGTACATAGCACAGTCCCACACAGATATGGTATCGCCTATGTTGTGAACCACGTGCCAAACTCCTTCTCTGAGGCTTCAGGAGCAGGTGTGTTTGAGAAGACACACACAGAGGCATTGCGTGATATCAACGATTCAGCGATGCAAGAAGCATGCACACATCATCACACACAGCAGCACCCATGCAGTTCGCCTGCTGCTTGTAAACCAGAAAATGAGGGGCACGGCCCAACCACGCCTGCTGGCTTCCTCTGACAAAGAAGTGGAGGAATGTACCTCGTGTTGCAGTAGAATATGTGACTGTATCTCCAAGAATATCTGTATCTTTCCCCAAACTCAATTACCACATTGTGCATTTTGTTAGGAACACACATTTCCTGCATGTCTTATCCAGGTATGTTAGTCTCGCAGAGCATTTTTTTTCCTCATTCTCTCCAGAGACAAAGGATTCACACTAGATTAAGATTCAAGGTCTGTCACAGTTTCTACAGCATTCTGCTGTGCCACCTTGAGAAACTGAAGGATTGTTCCACAATTTTGCTCTGTGAGGAAGCGGACGACTGATCATTTAGCAGATTTAATCCAATTTAAGGTAGCCTCAACTGTAGTTTTAGGCAAAGCACATCTTCATAGTGAGAGTTGGCTCTCTGCCTTACCTGGACACAAACATGCAATAAACAGTCATGGCAAACGTTTTCTCTTTTGAAGAAAAGAATGAACCTCATGTACATTTAGTCCTTTGATCACTTCACACATGTAGTAAATGTGAAATGCAAAATATTGCTTTTTTTAAGAAAAGCTTGTGCATTACAGGTCAAATGTTAGAAGCAAAACTGTGCATACGGTTTGCATGTTATTTTTTCATGCTGCAGTATGAGGTTTAGCATTAAAGGTGTTTAACGTAAGAGGTAAAATAATTATGACAATACACAGGAGCAAAAACATATGGTGAAAATGGCCGTCTCTCATAAACAGACATGCCAGCAGACCAATTCTCCTTTTGTGATCAAAATTGCATGAGAGCAAAATTAATGTTGAATGAAAGGTTGTCAGGTTAAAAGATTTCCCTCAGTTGTTCCAATCATTAGCTGGTGTCATGTCATATGTATTCATGGTATTTCTCCAATAATGCTTTATTCTAACTTGTCTAGAGACATACTCCTTGACAAGTTAACAATATACAGCTGAAACCAGACATTTGCATATATCTCACTGCATTAAATCTGAATAATTCTTTCCTGTATTGAGTCAGGTAGGACCGTCAATTATATTACTTTTTCTGCTAGTTTGGAAGACTTTTAGAGACATAGCAGTATAACATTATACTTTCGCTCCTCAAAGAGCAGCAGATGTTGAAGCCTGATCTTCCCTCGCCCTAAATCACTCACAGGCAGGCAGCGTGGACATCTCACAGAAGTCCCACCCAGCTGAAGTCACAGTGGATGATGACTTCCAATATCATGTATAAATCGTACTACTGGTTGAATTGTTAATGTGGGGCTGAAAGATTTACCATAAAATACCAAAACAAACCAGGTTTAAATCAATAAATAGTAAAAAAAAACAAAAAAACATTGAAAATATAATATTAATTCCGTCCCTCTCTCTTCTCTGTGCTTTTGCTGGTCACAAGTTCAGACAAAAGAAGAAGGGTTGTCATTGTGAATCTGAAAAGAGTTCCAAACTTATTAAATATTTCTTTTAATGCAATTTGAAGTGTTTGATGCATTAAGTGTATTTCATTATCTCTAAAATATTCAAAGCTTAACTGAGTAATTAAATGCTTCACAGTAATCCTTTAAAACAGTGAGATCCAAAGTTAAAAATGAGCATTTTGATGTTTTTAACGTCATTGGGAACATCTGAGAATAAAACATGCAAAGAAAAAAAATGTCAAAGCTTTAGTGGAATACTTTATGCTGGCTATAGATTTGTAAAATAAAAAATAAAAAAATGTGTTGCAATCTTGTCTTGTGAACCCAATATCAATACTGTCTTCAATACTGTGAGCTGTATTTATTATTACATTGTTAATACATTGGGGTAAAAAAAAATCTAAACAGCTAATATGTGCACAGATGCATCTTACTGTCACATCTGAAGGTTTAGCTACAACAATATCAAAGGCAACAAGTAAGAGGCAGAGTGAGGATAAAGAAGAAAAGGAACAAGAATAACTGGAACACGCAATAAATGAATGAGTCATAGGTGTTTTGCTTGTGTCACTGTGTCAAAGACTTTCATGCTGAGAGCTAGCACAGGGCACAGCACACTGCTACAATCCTTACTGTATGTCTACCTGAGCTGATGTCTCATCAATGTAGCATCTGCGTATTCATAGGCTCGGCTGTTTGTCAGATGCGTCAGGTTGTGCTTGGCGTCCTGTGAGGATTGTTGTGCAGCAGTATGGTGAATCCTTGCCACAGAAAAAAAAACAAAAACATCATGCCTGGTGGTGGGCTGAATGTGCTTTTGTTAAAGTGCATTTGACAGCATTTGACCGTGGCAGGACCTGGTTAACTCTCTAGGGAATGGCCATAGGTGGTTAGACTTAACGAGCAAGGTGCTGCGAGCTATGCCCTGCCTCAGTCCCAAAATGCACCTCTTCACTGAGTGAGATTAATTACCGCACAATTCTGAGCCAATCTGCCGCAGCGCCGTTCTAGAAAACACACATGCATGAAGAACACATTCGGGCTTATAAAAAGCAACACTGTGTAAGTAATTAACTGAAACAGCTTCAGGGCAAACTAAATCCATTTGCTCATGATCGGTCATGAGCAGAGAGCTTAGCTGTTGCAGAGGTCTGGGTTGAGAAACTTTCCACCAGCAGTGGAGCATTTTCCTCCAGTTGTTGTTGATTGCTCTCAGCTTCGTCCCCAGTGCTCGGGCCATTGTCAGCTGTCCAAGGATGACTGGCTGCAGAGACGCTCTCGTGCTCCAAGTCAATGCAGCCTTTGATGGAGAGCAGAGGCCAACATTCTCCTCGACCATTTAGTGCACACTCCCCACTGGGGGCAGCTGGAAGACTACCGACACACAGGAAGACTAAAAACACTGTCAACCATCCAGTCCCACACATAGGATCACACATCCCACAGAATGTTTAACATTTAACATTCATTCATGAAGCCTTTTTTTAAGGATCACATTTTAAGCTGGTTTTGCCATGTCTCAACGTCTTTATTTATTTTTTATTTTTTTTAAATACATGTTATCTGTGTTTAGCATCAAGTACATTTGGATTGCCATTACTTTTATTGCTGTAGTGCAAGAGACAGCTAGGGATACGAAGGTATTATACTTCGACTTGCTAATTGAAGAGTCATTGAGGAAATGGTGCCGGTCTTTTTATGCGATTTGAAGTTAATTGTAAGATATTTGACAATAATTGAATTTCAGTCTGTGCATAACTGAAAATATTGAATATCTACTAATTTAAATGTATCTCTTCCATACTTTGAGACATGAATCTGAGCATGGATAATCCACATTTATTGCACTACATCCACTTGCATGTCATAGCAGCAGCTTAAATGGGCAGTGCCTTGCAAAAAATATTTGTCCTTTAGTGTTTTGGTTTTTCATGGCGTAACCTCAACTCTCCATGTGTTTTTGAGGACTAAATGCACAGTCATTCTGGAGCCAGAGGTGGCACAAAAAGGATACATGGTTTATTTGACACACAGTCCCAAACAAAAAATCTTCATAATTTGCATGCAGCACAGCAGTGTCAGTACTTTATTAAATTGCCTTTCAATTGCAATTACAGCTGAAATCTTCAGAGATATATTTCTAAATTTTGCATCTAGAAATTTTATATTTTGTCCACTATTTTTGCAGATGAGCAAAACACAATTACATCATATTGGATGGAGTGTGTCTGAACATCAATTTATTTTCAGATTTTGGAAAAGATTCTAAATTGAAATTAAGTCTAAACTTTGACTAGGTCATTTCCTACTGAAGAAAACCCTTAATACAGCATTATACTGCCACCACCATGTTTGACACCAAAATAAAAAAACATTACACCATTCCCGAAAAATAAGATAAAACAATGAAGGGACACTTTTAATAAGACGTAGCATTATCTAATTTATGACATTGCCGAGAGTAGCCACTATGTAGAGACTACAGTAGTAAATAAACAAGTCAATGATTTGGCATTTGTTCATGACATTGTATCACTTTGAATCGTTTGAAGTGTGTCTATATAAAGTTGGAGTGGATTAGCTTTGAGAGCGTCAGAGCAACACAACAGCTTTCTTGGTTTGTTTTTGATGGGCACTTTTAGTCCACTTCCATTAATCAAACCCCTCCTTGTAATCACAGACACTTGAAGCTGAAAGAGATCTTTCAGTCTCTTTAGGCTTTTACATATGTCACATATGCTGAGGTAGAAGAACTAAGGAACATAGTTATCGAATGGTATTCTGCAATACATATATAAAAGACAAATTATTATTATTATTGGTATAATTTCAATTACCAAACCTTTGAGAACAACAATAGTATTGTTTAATTAGCAGCCCAGTTATGACAAGGTTATCCTACTGCGACATTATAATTTCCATGTACTTATAAATGTGATGGCTTATATTAATACTTGTAGAATAAGTTGAAATAGAAAACTGATGGGTGACCTTTTTTAAGTTGACCTTTTAGTTTTGATCAAATGCAGCTGGTTTACATGTGCTCTAATGAATACATCTGCTCTACTAGGTCAGAACTGATGTTGCTGTCACAGGGTCCAAAGGTTTTATGATTTTATTGAAGTGGAGGTGGAAAAAGAAAAACCTTAGAGTCAAGGTTGCTCAGAAAAACGAAATATCATAAAACAGTCTCAAAACAAACAACACAAGTGTTATTAATAGAAAACTTGTATGCCATGTTAAAATTACTTAGAAATAATCTTGTTTTGCATGTTTCAATTTTTCAAAGTAAAACCTAGAACAACTAAACAAATATATAGTTTTATACCTGGAAATATTAAGGTGAAGGAGTCTAGTTGGCCACTCTAGGTTTTAGAGTGATTGCTTGATTACTTCAAATATATTTATCTGTACGAATGTATAGAAAAGATGTCATAATATAGGTTTGACTTTATACCAAATGAAGATTTCATTTATTAGGGGAAAATATATCCAAACCATCTTGAACATAACTAAGAGTAATCATCTTGTTAAATGATGAGTTCATCAAGTTAAATTTACAAGTAACAATCTGCATTAATATAACCAGCCTTATAATGTGGAAATGCTAAAAGATCTCAAAAAGCAAAACATCATCCTTTGATCTAGAGAAATTTAACAACAGTTAAATTCATTAACATGCTTCAGTCAGGAAAGGATTACAGAGTTATTTCTTAAGGAAAATATTCTGAAAAATTATAAAAGAAAAACAGAACCTATATTTTACTGCTATGCAGACAATGAAGCTGGTGGGGGGTAGTCTGATCTCAACTTAAGAACTTAACCTCAGAAATCACACAGTATCATTATCCATGCAGTAAGTTTTGCTCACCCCATGTCAAGTGTTGACTCTACCTAGAGAGATGCATCATGACAATCTTGGGACTTTGAAACATACCAACTTCCACCAAAATGTAAAATCTGTATTTCCAGAAGGTTTGATAGTTTACATGAACTCAGTAATAAAGTTTAGGTTTCATTTAGCTTTTGTTTTATTCTCACTGTTGAAAAGGCATAATCTAACAATCATTTTACCTACACACAGCTGTGTAGGTAAAATGATTTACTAGGATTTTCAGGGTTGTACAAAATCTCATACCAATTTGTTCTGTATCGTTTCATTTTCAGTCTAAAAACACACTCCTAGAGGAAAATGTCTGATCTCTGAGCTTATACTTTACTCTGAAATAAAAATGGCCTTTTTGAGTGAATCTTGCACCCTGGCAAAACAGGGCTTTGCATCATTATTGATTTGCTAAATAATATCTTCTCATTAGCTTAAGTGAATAAAAATAACCACCAAATAGTTATTGATTTTCTCTATCAAAAAGAGGCCATAATGTCCCTCATTTACAAAACTGCTGTCTGATATTGACATGTCTTGTTAGAGGACATCCATATATTCAGTCCATTGCCCACACAATTTTCTAAATCAGTGGTTGCTGTTGTATCAGGAGGCATCCAAAATAAAATATTTTGGCTACAAGAGATTAATATGACGGGCATTCACAGTTTTTTGTTGCAATTCCTCTGCCTCAATAAAACAATGCAGATCTGGATTTCTCATCTTCATAAGTCCTTTTAGAAATCTTAAGACTGCAGGATTCCTAGAAACTTTTAATCCTAGACGGAATAATATAGTTGAGTTTGGCCCTGCATATGTGAGCTGTCAGATAGCCGTACAGCTGCTATAGAGGAACTCAGTTCCCAGATGAGGTCTCAGCATTCACTGTTTACAGTAGAGAAGCTCTACCATATGTTGCAGACTTCACAAAAAAAAAAAAGTATCGGAGAAACAGAAGAGAGAAAAGCTGCACACAGTAACTAGCATGGAACAATCAACCCATACATTAGCTATATCCTCATTTCTCGCTTGCAACTGTGAAATAGATAGCCGCACTACTGGTGTGCGGAGAAGCAGCGCTATGGTCCTCTTTAAATAAATAAATAAAGCTCTCAGAAGACAGGAAATGCTGGCTTGAGCGGTTTTCAGTTGGAATGTGCATTTACGCTTTGGTGTCCATGACAGACTCTATCCTATTGTCTTGAGAAGCCATCGCAGTGGCAACGGAGCCTAAATGAGGCCAGTAATGGTTCTCTGCTCGGTCCCTAGAGCCTTGCCTGTTTAAAAATCGATTCTCTGCTTGACTAGGGACAGCCTGGAAATAGAGAGAAGCGGAAGAAATTGAGAGGAAAGTGTGGGCAAAGAGGGAAGAGAGTTTGGAATTGGTAACAACAGATATGAAAAAAACTGATGAACCAAATTCCCACTGGTTTCATCAGAAAATACGTCGGTATATAAATATGTTACTGTGAATTATCTTAATGGGACTATTTAGATTTAAATGTCAGTCCAGTTCTGTCATCACTAAACATGGTCTTAGATGTTTGTTTGAATAACTTCAGAGTGGACAGAGAAGCTCTTATAAGATTGAACAAGTTATAAGATTTAAGGGATTTTCCAGTGTCCATTTTTGTTATCTTAATATAACTCAAATCTCCACAATTTTACACTGGTTCATGCAAGTGTTATTTTTCTAATCTTTTACACCAATTCACTTTTCAAAATTCCATTAGAAGCCAATTAAAATAAAATTCTTTTATTAATCTTACCTAAACTTTATGTTTGAAATGCGTTTTCCTAAGTGAAAGTAATGTAAAATGTGAAACTGTTTTATTGATTTAGATTGTTTTACTTTTGCAATAGTTTTGCATGCATCCAAAACATACTTTGGCATTAGAATGTCAAAGTTTAAAACTGTCTTCTGTTTAAAGGTGAATTACAAGGTTTCAGTGCGCTCTCCTGTCCACTCAACTGCAAAATGTGTGATACAAATTTTGTCACTGACAGCAACAATATGGGCTAAGTTAGTCCTGCTTTTGTAAGTTAGCAGGACTATAACGCGACCCAAACTAACTCATTTAAAATCATCTTTCTCCACAACCTTCATCCCAACGTTCCTACTGTTACAATAATTACTACTCCACTAATGGAGCTTTTTGTAGGATAAATCTTTTCGCAATATAAGTCCTTAAATACGGGGGAAGTGTGTGTGTGGGTGTGTGTGTTAAGAACGATCTTAGGAAGCTACCCTGGCACCTGAAAAAGATACCAATGGTGAACGTGTAGTTGAAAACATTCCTGTAGAAATATTCTGATACACGGTTTAGCTAAACATTTTTATTTATATAATCATCTACAGCAGAACTGACACTGACATTAAGATATACAATTACACTTTTGCACTAACAATTATAAAAAATTAATTAATTTCAAGTTATATTAAGAGAAGAATAATACATTTTGGAACTAGATTTGACAAGCCATTAGTTCAACTCTGTTTCTGTCAAGATTGAATAAAGACTTATAATTATGGCCCAAAGAGAATAGGATATGTAACATGTAAGCTTAACGGAAGAATACGGCACTACACAAAGGAAGACGTGGAGCTAAATACTGAGGCAAGGATGGAGAAATGGCCTTAGATGAGTTCAATCAGAGGGAATGTGGAACAGCTGTGTTACAAGGAAACTGAGAGAAAACTAATTAACACAGAGGGAACACTGATCTAAGAGAGTAACTCAAAATGCACAGAGAGCAGAGCACAAGAAAGGACAAAAACTCAAAACAAAACATTTATATGGAGACCTTGCAATGACCAAACAGTTAAAACAAAACCAGAGCAGTAGAGAATCATGACAATTTATCCAGAGACTTTTCATAGAAACCTACAGTGACTTAAACTATCGCCACAGCCTAGCAAATACATTTTCCGTGCTACTTAGGGGACTACTCCATTGTTTAGTTTTTTTCTTTAGATTTATTAACCAGATTTTGTGCAGCTTGTTCATTAATTACATGTCGATATAATGATTGTACCTGGCATTGATATTGCAAGCTGAAGACGACTAATGAGGATAAACATATTAACCAGTAATCTTTAATGCTATTCTAAGTGTGATTGGAAAACTCTCAAAGAAGCACAAATAATATTTTCTGAACTTGATTGTCTATGCAAAGATAATTTATTACTAAATATTTTCCTGTTAAGATATTTAAGCCAATTATTCAAATACTAGATGCTGACTAATTTCTCATTTGAACTGCATTGTTATCTGCATGTATCTATATAAAACAGATATAGAAACTTTGGAATAATCCTGGAGGAACATTGAGATGGACAAATTTTGGTGATTGATTACATCGTTGAACTCAATAAAACTTTAACAAGTGAAAATATGAAGTCACAAAGCTGCATAAAACATTGGAAGTTATGACTGAGCAAGCAGTAGAGGAAACTTTGAGAATATGTAATAAACTCGAATAATTTAAAGTCGAGATGTCATCTATGATGTACATTCTAGGCATTGTAAAGACTTTGTTCAAATGGGAGAGGAAAATAAATCAAACAATGTAGTTTGCAGAAAACTCATCAAAGTGTGGGTGAGCCAATTGTACTGAAAGCGTATTGCAGTCCTGAAAAGAGGTGAAAAGATCTTCTTTCATTAAACAAAGACGTACACAAAGTAAAGGATAGATAAGTGAGCGATTGGTTTTACAAACTCAGCAGGGACGGATGCATGGATTGCAGATGCGCTGGGAATGTTTAATTAACTGAGCATGTGCCGCTCTTATTTGCACTAAGCCGTAGTACTCCAGCCCCCTGTGTGTGAATTACACTCCATAAGCACATCCCGATGACCTTCACTCCTGTCTCCTCCGCCTTCATCTCAACAGGCCTACCCGTTTGCCTCGGTACATTATAAGTTTAATTATCTATGGGGTCTTGGAAGGCTTTACGTATCCTACTTTTCCCTTTTTTGTTATGTTATAGCCACAATTGTCAAGGCATTTCATGTTATTCGACAGGCAAGCACAAAGTAGTGCATTATTGTGGAATGGACAGAAATGTATGAGTGGTTTACAACGTTTTGAACAAAGTAAAACCACGAATCTTCATACAGACCAATTCAATACGTCAGAATTGAAAAGTTCATTTACTATTTTATTCACTAGGTAAAACACACTGTACAGAATATTGTATAGTTATATACAGACTGATGTTTTGAAGGCTGTTAATTATAAAAAATTTCCAGCTAAGGAAAACAACATTTAAGATTGGAATATTATATAAAGCCAATTTTAAAAAATCTATATGTAGTACAGAAATGTGGGCTTTGCAGAATAAATGTGTACTACCTGCGTAAAGGTTATTTTCTAAAGGTACTTTTTATCAGAGAACCAAGTTTAGTTTATTGAAAATCAGTACTTTGAACGACTACAAAGCTGCTTCAATTACATGGGCCTTTCTGATTCTTTCTTTCCATTTTCGGAGGATGATTTGACTTTGAAAAGCACTCTGAAATTTTCAAAACTTGGAGTATAATGTTATAACTTAATCCTGCTTTAAATATTTCCAAAACTTTATGTTTGATCTCTCTGCTGTGTTTCTTATTCATGATATAGTTTGCTAACTGCTATTCTTTTCACATTGCCTGTGCAATTTATTATAGTATAAGTACATCTGCTAACTCTACTTCCTAATTATGGCATCTAATGGCATGCATATGCCATGGAGTTTACTTAAGCGTATCAGAGAAAGGAATAGAAATGATCACATTATTTTAAATTTGTATTTGTTAAAAAAAATAATAAAATAGGATAAGGGTGTATGATAATAGATGGATGTGTATTTGCATATTTTCCTTCCAAAGCACAATTACACAATATTTGTGTTATGCTGTCACATTAAATCCCATTAAAACGCACTGAAGTTTATTGGTTGCAATGTCACAAAATGTGAAAAAGTTCAAGTGGTGCAAAGCATTGCATACAGTTATTACAAACATAGATTGTTGCCTTAGAGTTTTTCTTTTTTTTTTTCATTGGTGGGTTTGGATTTTAGAGTACTTTCTATGACTTCACTTTTGCTTTTGTCAGTTTTCAAAAATAAAATAAAATATTTTGCCTTTTTCCCACTAAAAATCTGTAAATGTACTTGGTTGTACTATAAATTCATAAATGCAACATTCATTGTAAAAACTGTAGTAAAAAAAAAATCTGCTTCTAAACAATCAAAGGAAAAATGTTTGACCATTTCAAATCTCAGAAGGGCTGTTAAGGTTTAATATAAAGTATCCACTTCATCTAGTTGTTTCAACAGTAATATCTAAAACGCTGGATAAAGACACAAACACCCATTCAGTCAGTATCATTGATTGTTCTCCGACCATAATGTAGCTGCTGTGGGCCTCAGAGTAGCATAAAGGCCCTGCAGGGAGCTGTCCAGTTATCTCAGATGGGATCTAATTACAGGATTTTTGTGAACAAACAGACAGTGCCGCGTTGGGTAAGCATGGCTGAATGTGCGTGTCCCTGCTGCGAGGTTGCTCAAGGTGTTCAAGGTTCGATTGCTGGTCTATCATGTAAGTGGCAACAGCTCTTTTCAGCAGGTGTGTACAGCTACACAATTTTTCCCATTTTACTGTCATAGTGTCAAAATCACTCATAAAGTGAGGGGATGCTTGGGTTGAACCCCTGTCATCTCTCTCTGTTTCTTGAAAACGAGAACAAATCTGCACCATTGTAAGGAAGGAGGGGTAAGAAAACAGGATAGCAGGAGGTGAAGGAAAAGAAGGAAAAGAGGCAGCAGGAAAGAAAGGGAGGGAGCAATGCATTGCAGGAGCTGCAGGACTAGGAGAAGTGCCAGATCACTGCTGGAGCCAAGAACAGGACTGACTGGGCTTGTGTGTCAAATTAGTGAGCACAGACACACACACACACACACACCCACACACCCCAGCATATGTAAGATAAACAGACACATTGATGTCACTGACCTTCGGCAAACATGCACCAATGTCACAGCCTCAACAAACTGAGACATCAGCGGTCATACATCATTAAACCTCCTTAAAGACAATCTGCTTTCATCCTTTAAAGAAATCTGCCCATCTGAGAGTTTTGACTCCAACATATCCTCCAACACGGAGGCTTTCTGTTGTTGCCATTGTTGCCATGTGTCTCGGTCTGTGTGAGCTCGATTGGAAGAGTGTTTAAAGACCTTTAACAGTTGGCTGGGACTTGGTTCCCACTCATTACCGGCCAATGGCGCTAATAGCCAGCATCCTGTACACAATCGGCTCCCAACATCAGAGACGGCTGTTCAAAACAGTGCAATATTTATGGCAGTCCCCACTCCCTAGAGACTCGCTGCTCCATAACACAGACCACTGCAGCTGACAACATAAGAGGGTGGAGTGTTAGAGCTTAAGAAATTGTAGAAATGCTTCTAGCTCTCTTTTCCTCCCACTGCAGCTTTTCGTTCTGTCTCTCTGTTGCCAATTCTTCCATGACCTTGTCTATGATGTAGTCTTTCCTTCTTTTAAATCTGTCATCTCACTGGATTTCAGCAGCATGTGAACAAATCAGGGTACGGAAAAAATGGAGATAACCTTTTTCAGGTGTCCTGTCTGTTTCTTTTACGAACCGGCTGCCTTTAAACAGATCCTAGCTCGCAATTTCATTGCTGTGACCAAAATCAAATACCTAAAACTGTAACAATTTTCCGGTATGTCACTGCCAGCTCTGGGATTCTCAACATTCAAT
The DNA here is from genome assembly GCA_903067065.1 of Brachyrhaphis terrabensis. Classification (NCBI taxonomy): domain Eukaryota; kingdom Metazoa; phylum Chordata; class Actinopteri; order Cyprinodontiformes; family Poeciliidae; genus Brachyrhaphis; species Brachyrhaphis terrabensis. Next base: position 13,463 of record CAEGAG010275521.1, read on the forward strand.
GTCTCCAAGGAATCCTACCCACAGTGATTCACTTTCTGCACCAATTCTACAAAAAAAAAAAGAGATGATTAAATTACACCTTTAAATACAATCTCATCTTGTATGACAAGGCAATTTTCCAGAGCTAGTCTTGTGTGCAAAAAGTGCTATGTGTCAGGGAGGAAGACAGAAGAGTGTTTCTCTGTTCTACATTCCTGTGCTCTTTTCCTGTATGTGAGTTGAGTGTGTGCACGAGTTGCGACAGTTCATATTTTATCTCTCGTCCCATGGGACATTGCTGAGATTTGCCCAGAACCAATGCAAAGTGACAGCTGAGAGAATGATTCCATTAGAACTGGTGTGGTCCAGCCTCCGTGTTTTATAGCCAGCATGTGATCAGGGCTGGAGAGATTAATAACAGCAGGGTCAAAAATGAGATCTGTTGAAGCTTGGTGTCATGTCTGACACAATCACATTAGAAAAAAAAGCAAAATTGTCCTTGATGGGACTGGAATACATATGCACAGAGTACCTGGAAGGGCAAAGAGTCTTTCAAACAAAATGACTCCAAAAGTGTTAACTTGGAAATCTGTAAAGGCCCATATGACCTTGATTTTATCTTAGTTTTTCTTTGTCCTGATTGCAACACCTCGCCAGATTTCTGACTTGTTTAAAAAAAATGGTTTGCATAGAAGACACTTGCAGTGTATTTTTTGTCTACAGTCACAATGATGTTATCTGCCTCCATAACCTCTTAAGTTTCAGAAAAGCCTCTTAGTAAGCCTCAGTTTATTTCAATCAAGGGACTTAAGAACTTGATTGTTGACATTGAACGTCAATTACATTCAAGAAGACTCAAAAAAAGTTTTTATAGAAGAACCTAATAAGCAATTTGATGATTCTTAATGGAAAACGACCACAAAAATTTGCTAACCTTGCCCACAGAAGGGCCGACACACCCTCCCGAAGGAAGGCCTGATGGGAAAGCAAGGAGTGCCTCCCGATTAAGCCTTGGCGTTCAGGAATTGACTGGGTTCAACCTGAAAAACTATTAGGCTGCCCACATTACACAGGTCCACCAAATGTTGGGAGGTGCATTAAGGTCAGATGTAATTTGAAGGATTGTTCAAGTAAGGCCAGGGGCCTGGCCATAAATGTTGATTGCCAATGTCATAGTCTGGGTCAAGGGAAAATAAATGTCACCTCATTGGTGGGAAAGAAGCCAGAGATACTGTTTAAGAGCTAACTAGAGTAGTTGGATTTACCTCCACACACAGCTTGGGCTCTGGAACCCATCACACAGACTGGAGCTGGACTCTGGGGAAGATCAGCATTGGATGAATGTGTGTTTATTAGCATCCATTAGCATCCAGCTGAGCACCTCAGTGTTGGATCCCGTCCTCGTAAAGGAGAGGAGGGTCACCTTTTTGCGTCTTTGAGTTGCGAGGTGAACAGTTTTGAGAGTTGTGTGTGATTATGCACCAATAGTTTGGATTGCTGTGTTTGCCGTTGGATGTCCATAACACTGTGACAAAGCACAAGGTTGCTCACATATGTAATTGATTGTGTTTTTTTCTTGGATAAAGCTTTTTTGATATAATAACTTGACAATTAGGACAAATTCTTCAAGGTAAAAGAGTCTCTCTTGCAACTTAGAAAATATTTGACCAAAAAAAAACAAAAAAACAAGAAAGACACATTTTTGCAGATGCTGAGTTCCATTGAGGTAATGAAATGCCACGCATTATATTGTGCGAGGATAATGTTTGTGATCAATCTCATTAAAGATGTGCTCACATTTCCCAACAATAAAGACTATAATCCCAGAACTGAAAATGATGAAAAGCCCTTCTGAAACAATGTAATAGGGACCTATGAAACTGATTTTATGTTTGTCAGCTGTCTGCAGTGGGTATTTGGCAAGCTTTTTCAGACTATTGTAATATAAAATATATAGAGCACTAATTTAACTTGACTAATAAACACAAAAATCAATGAATACTTGATCTATTGATGTTAGATCAAATATTCAAAACGAATTGCTAATGATTATAAGCTCTGAACTCGTAAACGTGCTGCAGTCTAGGTATATCTTTTCAGCCTTTTGTGTTACTGTGCAAGTAGCTGCACCTTATTTAGCAAAAAGCATTGCTTGTCTATCTTATAACAATGTTTGAATACATTGGCTTTTAATTTCTGATAATCAGGTGAATTCTGATTACAGTTACAAACTTTATTAATAATTGCCCTTGGCACTTAAGTTATTCATAGTCAAACCGAAGCCATTGTTGCACGACACTGTAGTTAATTAAGCAGCGTTTTGTATTCACTTTATTCTTGTCTTGATGTCAATCAACAAAACAAAAAGGAAGAAAAAACAACTGTGTTCCAGATGCATGTGGGGGTGTGTGTGTGTGTGTGTGTGCGCTTCTGCATGCTGATAATGAATTTGCACTCAACCCATCCCATAACCTCTTCTGCAGCATGGCCACAAATCACTGACCTGCTCCCGCTGCTCTGATCTTTTGCGCTCAGGAACTTCCCTCCCATTCACTCTGCACTCCACATGCGTGTGTTATTAAAACATGCTCAGTTGGGTTAGTGTGTAATTGAAGATTTTTAAACTTGGAGCCAATTTGCCTGAAATAGCTCCCCGGCTCCCGCATCACAATGATTATTTCTAAACAAACCATGTTTAATCGACTGCATGCCTCTGCAGCTTTCTCCATCTGGAGGATGCTGTGTGACAGCTTCCCTTAAATTACAAATATCAATCTGCCACAGTGGGAGCTCAGCTGCCAGTGGCCTCAAGGGGGTCCACGTCAAAGCAACCAGCCTTCAAAACAAAGCCATCAAAAAGAAAAAAGAAAAAAGAAGCAATCCTTGGCTTTCAAGATGCTTTGGCTCCTAATCTGTCACCTGATCACAGTTCTGCTAATCTGACCAAATACAAAAGAATGAAATTATGATTTAATGGCATAAAAACAATCTAGCAATAAAAAAATACACAGCACAGCTACACAGATCTGGTTTCTGTATGAAGGCTGACCTGAAGTTGGCCCAGAGTGTGCTTCTGGGTCAGCTCTGTGTGGCTCCACCCAGTTCTTCCCCTGCGGCAGGGACCGACAGACGTTAGCACCGAGGGCTCCCAATCTGCCGTGTGATCAGGGACTCTCCCTGAGCGAGTTCTTTCCTCATCACCGGCTGTCTGCCCACGGGGAATACCAGCACTCACACTCCAACCACCCGCTTATCGATAAACCTCACTGCAGGATTGCTTTCTCCTCCTTGGGAAAGCAATGGGTCTGCAGGGTGGCCTAATTCAATCAATGTCAGTAGTGGGGAACCCGCGTTGTCCATCAATTTGGTAGGTCTAGTTCTGGGCACATCTGCCGCATATTCTATGAAATGAAATGACCAACAACAATGGCTCCGCTTAGCATCGGTAGTCCCCAGTTACCCTTTGAGAGCTCCAGCACGGTAACCAGTTAAAGACATTTTGATATACACTCAGGATCATGCACATTCAGAGATATTGTGCAACAGTAATCACAGAAAAGCATTGGAGTCAATTATTGGGTTCACAGAAGCTGTCACAGCTCCCCCAGAGTTAATTTGATTTCCTCTTGGGCGGTGTATCAGTTCCCCAGCTGTGTTTATAGCAGACACGGTGTGCAGTCTGCACACACTATCAGACATTATGTCTTTAACCCTGTGGAATCCACACTGCATCACAAAAACTAAATGCTTTAATTGAAGAAAGTTGTGGGAAGCAGGAGGGAGGCATTCAGGTCTGGAAATGCTGCCAATATGGCTTTTATTGATGCAATGATGTCTACTCTTCTTAATATACAGCAGTCGCATATTACACCGTACTCATTGTGCTGTTTAACAGAATGCCGATGCCCATTTAGTGCCAAAACAGCCCTTACCCATCGAGGCATGGACTCCACCAGAGCTCAGAAAGTGTGTTGTGGAATCTGGCACCAAATGTTTACAGCAGATCCTTTCAGAGTAAGTTGTAGATGAGTTGAGGCCTCCATGGATGAGACTTGGTTACTCATCACATCCTTCAGATGATAGATGTGATTGAGATCTCAAAGATTTGGACTTCCTCTTGTGCTCCTTAAAGGAGAGGGGGATATCATCTAAGACTGTGTTGTCATGTTATTCCCTCACCAAAAACATGCCTGGAATGTTGCTTTGATTCTTTCATGCATGTTTGAGAGATCCTTGAATCTCCCATGGCAGTTATTCGGGGTGCCTAAACACTTGTTCATACAAAGCGCCACCAGTTTCCACACAGCTCCTCCTTGAAGAGGAAATCTCCAGGTGAGCTTCTGCCCCACAGACCAACCCTTCCCCACGCTTTCCCCCACTCAGCTCCTCCAGACTAGAGGCAGCAGCAATTGGCAAACACCTGGTGGGACTGCGAGTCTGCTGGACTTTTTATACAAACTACTTCTCAGTCCAATACTCCAAAGAAAGGTTGTAAAGTACATAATAGAACAGCACAATTCTGAAGACGTGCTGAAAGCAAAGTGTCGGAAAGATCAAGAGATTCTTAAAGAGACAGAGGTCAGTTTCAAGGTGTCAAATTTGCAAAGTCAAATTTGTTATGAGTTAACAAAAGATATTGTGCTATAAATTTAGTGCTGAAAAATACACAATACCATCCTTTAAAACTGTCACTGAATTATTTTTTGCTTTGTGGTATCAATGTCCAAACTGCAGTGTTACTGCCGAGCCATGATGTTTTCAGGCCCGTCCATGCTCCGTCTTTTTCCAGCTCAGAAACTATTTTGTCTAATGAGCTAATGTCTAAAATTAAGCTTATTCTTTAACCTGAATTTGCTGATAAGACATAAAACTACACATAGCTCGTTATCCTATGTGCAATCCTGAATGGGAAGAGAACTTGGGAAGGTTTTCCTTTGTGAATGAGTCAATGGGAGATTATGTCATGTGAAAGGCATGTCGAACTATGGGTCTGTAAGAATTATATGATTAATCATGACAATGTTTTTAACTCCTACAATTAGGGGAACACCAGTAAGGAATTTTCTGTGGAAAATTCACTGTTGAATTTTCCACAGAGGAAAATTCAAAAAAGTAATAATTTAGATGTTGCTTCCTTGTTTGGTAGAACTTTTTGCAAGCTAACAGTACAGCTGTTGTAATCCTTTGTGGAAGTATGTATGGTTTATTCGTTTGTGCAACTATTTTATTTTTTATAATTGCTAATCTGTGAGCCACCTTGTGCTTCTATTTCCCTGTTAACTTTATGTTGATTCTCCTGAGGGACAAATGAAGAATCATTCTATACTAAAATAAATTATGTTTCATAACAAACATGTATGTGGTCCATACAAAATCTACTTTTACAGAGTCCATGCAAATGGATTCCTGTACAATTTCTGTCTTTCTGCTAATTTTGCTGAATATTTTTCTCAAGTGATCAACCAGAACAGCAAGGTAGGTTGCCATGGGTTCCTTTTCTTCTGCTCCAATTGTCAGCTTCAGTCTGGCTCTACCATGTGCCTTTGCTATTATTTGCCACATTAATCTCCAATGCCTTTACAACTAAATGGCGGAGTAACGGAGGGGGTACACTGGTTTGTTTTGTTGCCTCACTAATTAGTAGCCAACTGAGCCAACAGGGGATTAACGTCATCCTGGTTTATTTTGTACCACAGCAGAATGGACCCTTGCTTGGTTTGGGACTTTGGTACAGAACCTAGTCATTGGCTGGACACATCTGTGAAGCAAATATTTACATAAGCCTTAGCCCATCTTGTTGTGGAGGTTTACCATTTCACTGTTGTAGCTTTTCTGACCTTCTTACATTGCTCCCAAACATGTGTCATAGCATAGCACATACCCATCAAGTCTCCCGTACTGGTCTGGAAACTAACATATTTTAACCCTCTTAAAAGTGCCCAGGACCACAATCAACCAGCAAGAGTACGTCATCGAGTCGTTTTTGACATTTTTCAGTTTTTTAAGACAAATTATGTTAACACCAATAAATTCACATAGCTTCATGTCCAAGGTTACTATAAAGGTTAAACCACATGCAAGTTTTGCATGAACGACTTTGTTTCACTCAAGGGAATAGATATGATTGAATATGTAAAATAAATAAATGTGCTTCGGTTCCCTTTAGTGTTTTCATTTAGGCTCTATTATGGGGCTTGTGTAATTAAGAATGTCCACAGCATTTCAGTGTTAACACAGGTAGGCCTTTCAGAGTATGAGCACCTAATTGTAGTTGGTAAGTGGTTTACATGTAGTTAAGTTAGATTTCTTCTAAACCTGTCTTAAAATGTAAAAGATACTGGACCTCGATAGGGCTGGTGAAACGGCGGGAAAATGTCCCTTATTTTTAAATCCAAAACTTGGAAAGTATGTATTAGTGCAGCTAATATGTGGCATCATTTGGCAATAATTTTTTTCTCTCTGTCCGCCTCATAGGTAAAGTATCTCTGAAGATCTTTTTTGCTTGCCCTGTCGACAAAAGACGATCGCGTATGCATTTTTCTCCCGATGTAATCGTCATATTAGCATAGTTTATAACTTTCAGCTGTAGGTCATTATTTTGGTCGGGTGAGAGGATGCAGGGACAGGAGGAGGGTCTGTTATTGCAGTGCTGCTACTGGAAGAAGTGATACAGTTTGGAAAATGAGAATGGGTCAGTTTGTATCAGTTTCGACACAAAACAGTACTCTTGAATAATTAACTGTTTCAAGTATCCATTGAACTGAAATGTTGATTAGTTTCAGAACCACAGTAGCCTATGTTGTACATAATTTACAGTAAGAAAGTGTATGTTGTGATATGACATTCAGCTATGAGGATTAAAGACATCAAAGTGAGCCCTCTGTGTAATCATAAGTTACCTAAATTAGATTACAAGCTCACATTTTAAGATTTTTGCCATTTTATTTTTAGAGAATAAACATTGTTTCTTCCATAACGTCCGTTTTCACAAATGACCCGTCAACAAATTCGGATTGCACAATGTCATAACAGAGGAAAAACTGCGACCTTGTAACAAAAACAATGATGTACACAAGTCAGGCCTCACATCAAGACCTCCAACATGTGAAGCAAATAGAAATTGTCATTTCATCATGACATATTTTGCAGCAAGCAAACATTTAGTCCTCAAAGTTGATGTAAGAAGCAGGGAAAACAGGAATTCTGGAAAGGGCTTTGTGGGGACCACATATACTGTATATATATTTCATATGGACTGCTCAGTCAGCAGTGTTCAGTGTCCATCAACATAGTCCAACAACGAGTTTAAACTCCTTCCCTCAGGACACAAAAGCACATTAGTGAAAAGTAACAGAATAAAAAAAACTAATTTATTTCCTATACAACTGGGTTTTTAAATCAAGGATATGCAATTGTTATTTTCCTGATTTCACTGGAAAGCCAGATTGTTTAATGAACTTTGATATTTCAGATGAATTCTATTTCTAAACAAAGTTTTCCAGTAAGGGTCAACAGACAGAAAAGTCCAAGAGGAAATTTTATTCACTGGTAAATATTGCCTTTTTTCACGGAATATTGTCTGCCACAGAGAACAAAATGGTTCAACAAATTCCCCACATCTCGATTCAATCACATCCGTAGGAGGTGGTTAATAAACACCCAGGACTGAAGAGACCTAACATGATGCTGCTAAATACCCCAGGTCACTTTCAGGGCTCTCATGAAGTTCAACCCTCTACAGGTCAGGCCTTCCTAGCAGCCAAAGTGGGACAAAACGCACTATTAAGCAGGTAGTCATAACAATATGTTACTTTATCAAAAAGGTTGTTTTTTTTGCGCTCAGCATCAGATACTCGCATGTTTTAATCTTAGTTGTGCAGCTCAAGCATTTTAGAGTCGGATTCACAGCAGAGTATTATTTTTAATACCGCAGCACCAACTCCACAAAATGAGGCCAGACTGGAACAAAGGAGCTGTCTGTTTGAGCACCACGGACAGTTCCTGTCATCATCCTTCTGACTAGGCGCTGCCGGCGGGAGCGACGAGCTGCCAGTTATCTGCCGCACTTTGCAACATCAGACACAAGCGACTTTGCGAATTCATTAACGACGGGCTCCAAGCAAAGAAAAAAAACAACGCACTGATCATGTTTTAGAGAGAGAAGACATTTTTCACTCAGGATCTTTTATTTTATTTAAAGCTGTTAAGAAAGCTAGATGAAGATGTGGTTCACCTCTAAGTGGCCCCTGAAAGCGCATTTAGATGTAGGCCTATAAGCTTATAAGAAAGGGGGTTTGGGCGGCGCGGGGGGGTTGCTGTCAGGTACGATTAACCGGGTTTATGCCCGAGCTGGGTGTCTGCAAACATTCACAGTTTTGGTTGAGTTTGACTTTTAAACAACGTGAACGGCCTTGGCAAACCAATATAAGAGAGAGGCAGCGAGAGACTTAACTCGTGCGTGTTGGCTCGTTCAAAGCACACATGCTCGACCACCCGCAATTTCTCTGAACCGGGCTTGAACAAACGCAGCCTTTAGAAACAACGATAAATGCGGGACAACAGCAGAAAACACACAATCCCTGTCCATCGCTCCTTATTCCTGCGTCATGCGTCGGTATTCCCACAGTTCCACCCAACGGACCGCCTCGCTGTCATCCTCGGGGGACTGGTACAGTAGATGGGAATAAGCCTGATCGGTTGCTCCAACATGCTCACATTTCTGTTGTCCCTTTCATTCCCTACAGGACAGAAATCTGTACGACTTTTTGGGTTATTTGTAACAAGTGACGCAAAGCCTCTTCCAATCCTTTCAAACTGCATCACAAACACACACACACCCACACAGCATAAGTTTTAAATGCGTGTGTGTTTCTGCTTTGTTGCTGAACCTGCAGCTCATATAAAAAGAATGGATTGTGTGTATAATAAGGCTTGCCTTCGGGAAGAGCTTCCGTTTCGCTTACACCTTTATCTAAATCCTCTCCTGAGTGAGCTCCAGCGAGCCCGGCGGCTCGGTGCATGTACGAGACACTGCACTGCAGAGGGCTCCTCCGGAATCTCCATGATTGAGCTCAGGAAGCTCAAAACAGTCGCGGAAATTTCACTCGAAAAATACTCCAATTCTCCGGACATTTGTGGCAGCCTACAGATAACTGGCGCTGATATCATCTGCCAGGTGCTTAAGTTCTCCTCCAAGCGTCAGGCTTATTACGTTCCCCGCACCTCTGTCACTGTTTTGTTTTTATGCCAACTTCAATTGTCCGAGAGAAACCCAGAGCGAGACAGGAGAAATGCGTGGCGTGAAATAATCATAGAGCCAGTTTTTTTTGTTTTTTTTTAAACTGACGTTTGAAAACTTTGCCAAATTGCACCATAATACGTAAGCAAGCCCAGAAGAGGAAGAAGCAAAACTGGCCTACCTTCAGTTCGGTTCCAAAATGGTACGACGCCGAGTGTCAGTCAGCGGGGAAGGATCTGGACATCACAACTCCCGGTTAGTAGAGGAAAAAACCGTGCGCGTACAGTGGCTGCAAGCTGGAGGTGATCTGTGTTTCTGCGAGATCACCCATTCAGCCAATCGTCCGACTGTAATTCAAACAAGAATGAAGGTTTTGTATATGCTTCTGTCCCCCTTTTTTTCTTTATTCTTTTGGGGGGGGGGGGGGGTAAAGAAAAGTCCACTGCGCGCTTTCTAGCTCAGATGTCACTTTGCGCTCTTGGAGATAAACGTAAAGACCGATGAGAAAAAAAAAAAAAGATTTTTCTAGAACCTAAGAAAGATTATATGACAATATCACCCCCTTTCTTTTTTTCAAAAGATAAAAATATCTAATAGCTGACTTTTACGCTTTCTCGCCGAATTAGATATCCACTCTTGTGTGCTTCCTGAACACACTCGTTGGTGCGATCCCCGTGGACACGATAGAGTGGGGTAGGGGGGAAGAAAAAGAGAAATGTAAGGATATAATCGCCAGATCCAATGTGTGTGTCAGGGCGGGGGGGGGCGTGAGGGGGGTTCCCTCTACAGCTCCAATGCTCACGATGAGAGTAAGTCTCTCCCCGGTCCTAGTGCACCACACACCGTCCCTGCTGGTTCTAACGCACGCCGCCGCTGCACCTGCAATCTGTCATCCCCATCGATTAAGCAGTGAAATGGACGAGGGGAAAAGAAATTCCAGTAGACATCTATAACTCAACTCAAAGCCCTGATGCTGAACAGAGAACGGATGGACGTGCAGAGCCGGTCCTCACTTGTTGTTGGTAGGACGGAGAAGATTGAAAAGCGAGAGAACGAGGGAAGAGGGGGGGAGAGAGCAAAACGGAGAAAGGGAGAGAGAAGGGGTTTAAAACAGGGGCGGAGCTAGATACAAAGCAAGATTTAGATTTTTTTTTTCAGTTTTATTTTCAAAATGCATCTCGGTAATTTAGAGTGATATTAAATAGTTTACGTATTTTGTTACAAAAACTCGTTTTACTCAGTGAATTATTTTAATTTTATGATTATGACTTGCAGCTAATGAGCACATGACAATTCTGCTTCTCAAAATTTTAACTACCGTATTTTCAGGACTATAAGTCGCTCCGGAGTATAAGTCACACCAGCCATAAAATGCATAATAATGAAGAAAAATACATATATAAGTAGCATTTTTGAGGGAAATTTATTTGATAAAATCCAACACCAAGAACAGACATGTCATCTTGAAAGGCAGTAAAAATAGAATAGAGGCAACAACAGGCTGAATAACTGTACGGTATGCTAACATTACATGACATATGAACAACGAACTGAGAAAGTGCCTGGTATGTTAACATAACATATTAAGAGTTATTCAGATAACTATAGCATAAATAACATGCTAACAAGTTCACCGAACCATCCGTGTCACTCCAAATCACTAAACTTAATGAAATCTTCGTCCTCAGTGTCGCTTGTAAACAACTCGGCTAACTTCTTCTACATCTCCGAAGGTAGAATAACACAGGCCTAGAGCGCCCTCTTGCGGGGCAGGGTTAGTGTGAAAATAACATGTGATATGATATAATGATGTGTTAATAATTTCACACATAAGTCGCTCCGGAGTGTAAGTCGCACCCCCGGCCAAACTATGAAAAAAACTGCGACTTATAGTCCGGAAAATACGGTATATTAGACAAATAAAAAGGGATTTTAATTAAAAAAAGAAGTCCAATGTTGTGGTCATATTATAGTTTTAAAAAAAGTTGGATGTTCATAGAGTGATTCGTCCAAGCATAGCGAAGATGAGTTGAAAGGAAAAAAGTATATATGTAGGGAGCAGGATGGAATAAACCCTGAGAAAATAAACAATTCAAGCTTAAAAAAAAAGAAAAGATTTTGGGGAAATTACAAGGCATAGACTGAGGCTGGATTTGAAGCTACAAGTGTCATATTTGTTGTTGGCAAAAACCCAAATCTAGAGCAAACATTGGTTGAAAACTTAGAACTTTAATAAAATAATACACTTACAGAGATGGTAGCAGCATAGACAGGTTGACATAAGGATAAACTGATGTGCACATATACCGAGGCAGGAGTGGGAATGACAAAGCAATCAGGAGAATTAAACATCCATAACTAAAAACACAAACACCTCATGGCTCATGACAGTTCTCTATATCCAAAGTATTGTCGATATGAAACTCAAGTAAAGTGAATGTGATTCAGTCAGTCAACATTTGTTTGTAAAGTCAATTGTGAAATTTTCTGTCTGACATTATTTGGTTGTAAACTACTAAAATAGTTTGATTGTTATAGGATAATCATTTAAAGATGGGTGGTGTTATCAATTTTTGGGTTAGCTGTGTTCATTGAATTCAGTTTTGGATCCCAACAGGCTTTGCGATTTTAGGCACATTTTCTGTTATAGGTAGATGTGGAAAAGCCCACATATCACTTTGAGTTCATGTTTTTTATTCATGAATACCAGAACAGTGAGTTACACACAGCTGCAAGTACACACAAAGTATGTTCAACTGAAACTAAAAGACTGCTGTGTTTCGGACTGACAACACAGGACATCTGGATCTGTGGAGAAAATACCTCCAATCATTAGGCAGTACAGAAGTCAGTTACCATGGAGACTCGGGTTGCAAGATGGTGGGCTGTAACCAAAGGGTTACTCTGATTTGTTTGGGGGGATTCCTGTTTTCATTTTGCATTTTATGGGTTGTAGACAGCATTGTTCACCTCCCAACTGTTGCTTAAACTCCTAATGTAAAAAATGAGGCACTGCTTAATCAATCATGTCTTAACATGAGAATTATTTAAAAGCTCTAAGTTATAGCTAAAGGTCATGTTTATAATCTGTGGGCAATTACACATTTTTCATCTGGATTAGGCAAAGGTAGTGACAGATTTTATTTAGGGATGTCAGAGTAATTGGGATGAATTGAAATGCAGTTAATAACCCTCAGGTTATAATTTCCTTCCTCGTGACAGTACAACTGTGTGCACTTCTGTTTTGGAAGATTAAAAAAGAAAAAAAATACATTGAATTTGTTCTGGCAACACCTTACGGAGGTAGTTCAGTTTTTTTTTATTATTATTATTTGTAATGCTTCAACTACATTGATGTGTTTATGTGACACCGTGAGGACACATGCCTTACCTTGTCAAATCTCATCAGAATCCGTGTCCTCTATAAAATAGATGAGGAAGTTGGGAGCTTCCTTGTATAACCATTCTCGCCAAGGGCCCAGGAAACTAGTCACAGACGTTTCTGCCTCCACAGTTTTTCCTTCAGAGTGTGAGTGGGTACCTGACCATCATTCCGCCTGCAGAAAATATACAGGCTGACTGATATGACATAAATCCTCCTCTTCGTTCGTCCTAGGAAAAAAAAACTCACTCACTCACTCACTCACTCACTCACTCACTCACTCACTCACTCACTCACTCACTCACTCACTCACTCACTCA
>CAEGAG010275541.1:0-42212 GCA_903067065.1 Brachyrhaphis terrabensis
AATTGGATAATTTCCACGGCACACTTGACGATCACCCACGGCACACTAGTGTGCCGCGGCACAGTGGTTGAAAAACACTGATCTAGTTGTACATCCATCCATCTACCCATTGCTTGCCCTAACAAGGAGAATAAACCATTTTTATGCTCCTCAAATCTGGAACAAACTCCTAGAGGACTGTAAAGATACTGAAACAGTTACTTGGAAATCTTTCTTTTTTCTACCTGTCTTTGTTATTTTGCTATTTATTCTATCATTGTCATTTCCAAATTTGGACATTTGTTCCATTTTTTGAGTTGTTTGACTATTAGGCAAAGGAAAAGTCAAGTCTGGTATATCACATTTCAGCAGTATGGCAGTTCAAATTGCCTTTCACCAAAAAGTATAAAACGGTAACCATTTATGAAACAAGCAACAAACATTACATTATGTCAAATGCCATCACCAAAATCATTAAGCAGATATATGTCAGATATATTAATCAATGTTCCAGTTATTATGAATCCAACCTTTTTAAGGGATCTCAGTGTTGCGGCTGTTTTGCAGTTTTCTGGAAGTTTGTTCCAGACCCAGTCACAGATTACTCAACACCCTTCATTTTGTCGTCTTGCCTCACACTTTGAAAGGCATCTTAATGTGTCCAGTTTCATGATAAAACGTAGAGCAATTCCTTTCAGAAAACTCACTTGATAGCTATCTAAAAAAAGAGGTGAGGGGGACGTCCAACTGTGGCAGTTACCGGAGAAACAACAGCCCCTGCTTTTTTCAGAACAGAACCTGAAATCATTAACTTTAACAGCACCTGTTCTTACTTGGGGGTCTGTGGCACTCAGCAGATTCCCGGCTTAGCTTATCTACAGGAATCTGGAGCGGGTGGAATCCAAGAGTGGTGGGTTTGATTGTGGGCTATTATGGAAATGACTTTGTGTGCTATGAAGCTGTGACCGACCTCTCACGTTCATACACATATTCGTAGAGTCTCTACCTTATCCAAATGGAGACATTTCAGGACCAAATGCAGCAAAACGTGCTTCTGCCCTTTACGTTCCTTAAAGGAGAGATCGAATCAAATCAAATGAAGAGAGCAATCTGCCACCAACAGCAGTGTCACCACAAACAAGAGCTACAAGAACAGAGAAGAACTGCATTGTTGAACAGCGTGAAAACATGTGGGATGCAGCTGTGGAGCCGAGTGGAGTGCATCTGCAAAGGACAGATAGATGAAGAGAAGCACAGTTTGACAAACCGCGCTTCTGAGTGGACAGACCAAGAGTAGCTCTCTAAACATACATAAACAGAAACCCATACAACATTTCCATCTTTTAATTTCTGGCAGAAACAATAGACTTAAGCAATGAAAACAAGGACTGGACGTATCAAGCTAAATATCGATACTATCAATACTAGCGGGATAAGATCGATACTTTTGTTTGCAGTTTCTCTTCAATTTGAGCAAAGGATTCTCTACCTTTGTAATGTTTGCAGTCAAAACATTTACTTTTTTCAAATACAATCTGTTTAATCCTCCCATAAGCACAGTTTTACTATTATCTACTCAGGCAGTTGAAATAAATCTTACAGGAACTCAAGAATATGCACTAATATAAAGATATAAACCTCAAACCTGAAATGTGAATATGGCTGAATGTTAAATGTTAAAGGAAAAATATTATTCCTATTTAGGTTACATGCAGATTGCAGTTACAGACTCACTAATCCTAATAAACAATCATTTGAAGTAGAAGATAAGAGAATTATGTTATTTCTATGCTGCTACATTGCTTTCTAGTGTAGTTAGTTAATAAAAAACACTTATCATAACACAGATAACTGTCAATAATCAACTAATTGAAGTCAAATAGCTAAATTATTCAATGATAATGACATTAATAAAAAAAATAAAAAAAAACAACTGTATCTGTAGTAGTATTGACAGTACTGGCCCTGTATTGACTTAGTTTCTGATAAATAACAAAATTCACAGTATTGCACATCTTTTTTAGAAGTTAATGTTTTCCAGCCTACATTTCAAGAGCATTTTCTCCTACATTAAAAATACAAGAGAGTACATGAGGCTAAAACCTGATCAACTTTCACTGCTGCTTCTGCTGTTTCAATCTGAAATCATTAAATATTGTAGGAATTACTGGGTGATAGATTTACCAGAATGTCAGTACATATCTTCAACTTCAACATCTTTGACGATCTCAAATCATTTATATCCAGAGTTGGGGATAACTAGTTACATTTACTCAGTTAATGAGTAACTTTTTGGGGAAAAAAACACTTATAGGAGTTTCTTTATGTATCTGTACTTTTTACTTTTACTCAAGTCATTTTTTAAATTAAGTATTACTACTCTTACTTGAGTAAAATTTCGACCCACTTTGAGTATCTTCAGTAAACCAAAAAATCACCAGACACAGACAAAACAGTTTCATAAGTTTAATATATATAAAAAAGAAAGATTTGGAAAAAAATGTATAATATGAATTATTTTCATTCTGATTTTTCACATACCTTTATATTTTGGCCTATCTGATTATGTAATTTTTAAATTTTAAGTGACTGATGTGTTGATCCATTACTCTGTACTTGTCTTTCCACAGAAGATACTGGAAAGACACTGTCTTAGAAATAGTCTTACTTGTAAGACTATTTTACTCTTAGAAGTAAGAGTAAACGACGTTTTTACTCCTACTTGAGCAATTTCTTGCCCTTCTAATTTTTACTTTTACTTAAGTAAAAGTGAGTTAAAGTAGTGCTACTCTTACTTGTGCACATTTTATTGGTACTGTACCCACCTCTGTTTATATCCACAAAAAAGGACCAAAATATAGTAAATAGTGACATATGCATACATGTAATATCTAATGTATTTATATAAATGTCATAGTTTATTGAAAATATAATTGAATAATGTCAGCAACAGATTGGTTGATCTGCAATGTGCTGAAATCCTGGTGAGAAATATATATATTTTTTCTGTTCCTCTTTTCTGACTAAACAGCTGACAAAAAAAGCGCCTTATTGCCCCTGTCAGGTCTGTGAGTGGAACAGAATGATTCATCTCAGCCCAAACAATATGAAATCAGCTCCAAGAGTGTGGAGACCTTAAAGCACGTCAGGCGGTGCCTTTAGCACTCACTGGACAGTTTAATCAGAAACATCGATGCTTCTGAGAAGAACAGGTTTGAAAAGAATAGTGGACTTCACAGAGCCAACCAGATGTTTCTGGTGAGGATTGTTTAATAGAAAATACTCTGATGTCACCGATGTGTCTCATCTTCAAGATAAAATAAACTGCCACTAGCCATGCTGTATTTAAGATAAATAATTATATGCTTTTGAAAATATAAGTATATCTATTAAATCCATTCATGTAGATATAATTTTAATTTAATATTGAGACATTACTAAATTATAATTACATTTTGTATAGAATAGTGGCACCTGCTTACATCTGTCCCATCATCAGGAAGTATGGAGGCATTTCACAGAGTCTGGTGTCTTTCCTTCCTACCTTCATTCTTTCCTTCCTTTCTTTCTTACTTGCTTTTATCCTTCCTTCCTTCGTTAGTGAGTTAGTTAGTTCCCCTGTTTTCTCCTTCCTTCCTTCCTTCCTTCCTTCTTAGATTTTTCCTTATTGTCTTCCTTTGTTCATTTGTTAGTGCATTAGTTCATTCCATCCTTCCTTTCTTGCCTTTTTCATTCCTCTGTTTCTCCCTTGCTTTGTTGCGTCCTTCCTTCCTTTGTTTAGCTTTCCAAGGTAAAAACTGAATTCAAATCTTTAGGCTCACCAGAGAAATATCTGCTGTGAATTAGTATGAAACTCTTATATTTATATGTTAGGAATGGGCCAGATTTATGTCTGGAAAAGTGTGGAATTTGGACACAAGAAACGTGCTGGAAATTTAACGAGACAAACATCACACACTCAGTGTCAGCCTATCGCAGTCTTTATGTCTTATAAAGTTTAGCACAAACATGAAATCATAAAAGTCAGCCCGATGCTAACCATGTGTGTGCTTCCCTCTTCTGACAGCACACAGCAAGCAGCATTGTGTTCCTCTCACACCTACTTTAATGGCCCTGCTTTGTTTGGCAGTCGTATGCCATACGGCATACAGACCTCTGCAAGTGTTCACAATGCCATTAATAGTCCTGACAACAGCTTAATGAGCCTCTGCCATCTGTTTGTGAAGGCTTCAGGGTGGAGGGGAAAAAGGAACAAGAAAATCAGACTCAGTAGCGATTTCCAGTCGTGTGAGTGCCTCTGATTTCCACTTGAACAGATCCAAACACATGAGGACATTTTAAGTGTAGTGACTTATGTAGCGTCATCCAGCCTGAGTCAGTGACTGAGGCTGGGCTGTCTGCCCAGCATCAACAGCCTCTAAATCACGGGCTTCAGCCATCAGACCACACAACTTCGCTTTTAGCTTCCTCGCCCCTCCTTCGCTCAGTACCACCCTGGAGTGTCCTTAGGCCTTGTTTGGCTGAAGTATACACATGGCATAAGTAAGAAAAGCCACCCAGAGCTCCCTAATGTGGTGGCACGAGACACATACAAAGTTGCAGAAGACAGTGACACTAATGTGTTGCCTGGTTAATAATGCCGTGGTGTCTTTAATTACGCCATGCAGGAAATTGGATTGCCTGGATTTGACGCTGCAATGCAGCAACTTCATAGAACATTCCTGTTTCATTTTCAGCTGGACATGGAACAAAAAACTGTGTTCAAATGTGAGGATTTTTAATCTAAAAATTATTTATACAACTTGAACCGCTTTACTTACATTTCTAGAACTGCACTGCTTATGGTGACGGAGACTTGGAGCAGCTCTTTTACTTTAATTTTGATTAGTTTTTTTTGTGTAGTTATTTTTTATTATTATTTGTTAAGACGTTGCTGTTTTCCACAATTATTCCCTCTGGTTTTGGACGTTGTGCTGCTGGAAGAGGTTTTGCTTTTACACGTTCTCTTTTTGACAGTTGCTACGATGTGAAACTTTGGCAACAAGGTGCTTTTCTTAAAAGTAGGAGCAGCAGATTAGCATCTCCATAACTCAAATTACACCTGAACTACGACCCCAATTCCCAGGGGAGTTGAAAGGGAGGGTTCATGGATGCAGAGAAGAGAGAAAACCATCTCTCCTATCGATCATAACGGTCACAAATGGTATCCCCAACTCCAACATCTCTCCACCCGGCTTTCTAACAATATGGCCAGGTTGACATTAAAAGAGTGGGAAAAGCAAATGAGATGGATTAGCAGTGTTTACTAACACCTGATGGTGTCATCCAGGACATGTCACTTGCATGTTTCCATAAATATATATTTTTTTATGTGCATTTTGATGTATCATTAGAAAAGTAGATGGAAATGGGAAAATTTGAACACATCCTAAATTTCGCAAAAAGGTTTTTATGCTCACTTTGAATTTTCTGAAAAGGAGTTAAATTGTAAAAGGGGAAATGGAAGCACATTTACCAAATTAGTTCTGACATAGTGAACTTAACTGGTGGGTCTGTGCACCACAAGTCCAAATCTCCAAAAAAAAAAAAAAAATTGCTCAAAATTTGCTTCATAATTGAATGGAAATGTAGAATATCGTCTCTGCTGCCCGGACATCGAGGCATTAGAATGTCATGACAGTCATACAGCAACAGTCTGCAGTCAGAGGTTTCTTTAGATTTGTTAGAAAACAGACTGCTACCATAAATTGCTCCTACTCACAGAATCGCCATCCACAATTTCTCTTTGAAGATGCTTAGATATGAGTAATGACAACATTTAATTTTCCTTTAGGATACATGAAGTGCTTTTATAGTTAAATTGAATTTAAAGTTACAACAACAAAGTATTTTTATACATAATTTAGTAGCATTTTTTTTATGTGACAGATCAACACAAGAAAGAGCTTTACTGTGATGGGATAGGAAAATGTAATCAATGACTGTTTTAGCCTTTTTGTACAATATTATAAATGCTTTGTAACACAGAAATAAACACATGATTTAATTACTTTCTTAGAAAATGAACATTTTATTGTCTAAAATGCAATAACAGAGCATTCCTTAAGTAAACACCTGATCATTTTTGGATGCATCTATAGCTAAACAATATTTCCAACATCAACATGTGAAAAGCTCAAACCTTTTTGCTTGACTCATCATCAATATATTGTGGGGATAATATGATGAGTATTTGTTGTATTAACTGATTAATAATTGTATAGTAATAGGTGCTTTTGAAGAATTTGAACAAACTAAAGCTGCCACTTAAGGAGCTCTGGGTAGAACATATGTACAAGAAAAGGTTGGTTTTTTTATCTTAAATCCAAGATTTTTATATTTTTTGTACAGTTTGGGTCTAGTCACTGCTCTGAGTATGTCATTCTTTCAGTAAGTGTTCTTTTTTTATGATTGATTAATCATTAACTACAGTTAATGGTTAATCGATAACTAAATTAGTTAACGATTATATCAATAATTCGTTCATCACAATTAATCCGTTTAATTGCCTTAGATATATGAAGTTGGTAGAAACACATTAAAAAAGATTTGACATTGTGACTGCAGACAAAAGTGACTCTAAAAAGTAATAACAAAAAGGACTGTGTGCAAATACACTCCAGATTTGGAAACCTATGAATATTTTTCCTTAAGCATCTCAATCAGGCACTTTAAATTATAGGATTGCCATAAAATATATTCTAGTTTGGGATGTGAATACTTTTGCAAAGCACTGTATTTCCCATCATAAAAATCTCATTTGAAATAGACTGCAACTTTAACAAATATCCTTTGGCTGAATTACATTTTACAAACTTGATGACCTAAAATAGTTCCCCAGAACTGAAAAACTGATTTACTTTAAGTCAGTACCGATGTCTTTACATTTTCTGTTGGGCGTAAATTGGAGCAAGCTTATCTGTGCTTGAACAATGTCTGCAGACTGATTGTCATATGAGGAGATTCTTCCCTACATTCCTTGCCAACAGCAGACACGAGCCAAATCTAAGACATGCATCTGTTCTGCAGCGGTGAAACATAGAGCCAGGAAATATGTTGGACATTGTCTTAGTTTGTACGACAAGGGACAGATATTGAAATGCCTTCAACAGAAGGAGGGACATCTGGTCATCTTGTGTGCATCTAAAACCTTTTACTTCACTTTAATAATGATATTTTGCATTCATAAAGTAGAAAACACAATTCTTCTCTGTTTCAAAGTCTTTGTTCTTGCCTTTCTCATGCAATAAAGAATCCTTCAAAGGACAATAAGGATGTGATATGCATGTTTCTGTTTCGTGGTCGCTTGTCTGTAAAAGATTTGATCAGGATGAAAAAGATTTCAAAGACTTTTGGCGCAGTGCATGTATGAGCAAATTGAAGATTAATTACAGATAAGAGTCACTGTGCTGAAAATGGTTTGGTGGGATGGAGGTGGGCGGCTGGTGGTAAATGTTTGGTGTGGGCAGCAGTGATGGTGGTCCCCCTCTCTCTCCTCCTTCCCTCCCTTTGCTCCCTTCTTCCCAGTGTCCCGTTGTCCTCAACCCATCTGTTCCTGCTTGGCCTCTCAGGCTTTCCATCAGGTAGGCCTCAGTAACTGAATGCTACCTTATCTTATGGCATCTGAATATGTCTGGTTGAGGAATCTGTGTCCACCTGAATATGGTTTTGTAACATTTTGTCTGTAATTGATGATAAACACTCCTCTTGAGCTATAAGTGTGGTGAACTGATTGCATGTAACCAGATATAAACCTAAATTGATAAAACGGATGGAATATTTTTTTTCCTTCTGTTGGAGAATTTTTTAAATCATTCTCACCTCATTTTTACTGTGTCTATAAAACGCATTCACTCCCTTGGATGTTTTAGCCTTTTGGGTCAGGATCAACAAAATGAGTCTTTTTTTTGTTTCATGAATTACAAAGCAAACCTTTAATGTCAAATTGAAATATGATTTCTACAATCGAATTAAAATATTTAACATAAAATGAGTGATTGCATGATTATTCTCTGCCTTCAAGTCAGTATTTATTAGATGCACATCTGGACGCTGCAGTTTTCCTCCATTCTTCCTGCTAAGCTTTTCTATCTCTGTGAGGATAATGACGTCTGGGCTTTGACTAGGCCACTCCAGGACATCCACCTTATTGTCTTCAGACTATTTCTGTGTAGCTTCAGCTGAATATTTTTGGGATCTCCTGTGGTGTTCAGCGTCTCAGCAGCTCTGCAGAAATCTTTTATTTTTTTCAGCTTGTTGAGTTTTTTTTTTAAATAAGCTTGGATTCCTCCAACAGATGACGAAAGCAGAGATTAAACTCTCCACAACAGACTTATATATTCAGCATCTTGCTGCACACGCTGAAGACGCTCCCTCAGCAAGTACAGTGGATATACCATCAAAGTTCTCCAGCTGTTTTGAGCCTGCAAAAAACGTCTACCTCTGCATAAGGTTGGCTGATTATTACTAGAATAGGAGTGTGCAGGGACAGCTACAACAAAAATTATCACCACATGAACACTCAGACGTTTGTCACTGTGGGAATCTGCACTGCAGCTGGTGTAGCATGAATCACAGTCATAGAGAAGGACAAACAGCTCCAAATTGTGCCCATCCTCGACCACAATGGACACCATAGGAGGACATTTTTTAAATCACAACTTTATGGCATATACATGTATTTTGCATTCTCTGTGCATGAATCCTTCTGATTACAATGCAAAAACAAAATTCTCACCAAGTAGCTCCTGTTTGGTTTCTAGTGCAAATATCTTAGTACCCTTGAAATAAGACAAAACTAAGAATAAGTAATTTTCCATTACCCATACTTTTTTATAATCAGTATTAAGAAATTATTGACTTAAAACAAGTTCCTATATCTTGCTGAAAAGTTGTTTGTAAGTTAGTTTTGCGTTATTTTAAGTGTAATAAGATATTTGTACTAGAAACTAAACAAGAAATACTTCTAAAGATTTTGTAATGTGAGGAAGTGTTTAGGCACGAGTGAATGGCTGCCAGGGGAGATTAAAGGATTTCTCAAACATGCATCCGAGAATCAAAGCAACACTCCAGGTATGTTTTTGATGAGGGAATAACATTAAACATGATATAAAGCTCAAAAAGAGTCAACTTTACATAATACCCCTCCTTTAAATGTTTCAGATCATCAAGCAAACGATAAAACTAACTGCTCTAACTCTAAGCATTCTGAAGCTGATATCATCAGATGAGTAAGAGATTGAAAACTGATAAATAGATTACATGGGAAAAATGTCTTGTTGTAAGTTAAATAATCTGCATGTGGAACTAGTATTATTTTTTTTTTTACAACCAATTAAGGAATGCTGCTATGTCATGCTGAAAAGTTACTTGTAAGTTTGTTTTGTCTTATTTCAAGAGTACTACGATATTTGCACTAACAAAAACTACTTGGTAAGACTTTGTGTTTTTGCAGTGTTAATCATTAAGCTATCATCAACAAGTGAGAGGTTTTTCTGGGCTGAGAAAACTTCCACACACTAGGCTGAAAATGATTGCAAATTGCAAAAACATTGAAACAAGATAATGGAAACAACTTTGTGCAGAGATGATTTAACTGCAGACATGCAGGTGTTGGCCATGTTGTAACAGTGTGATGTGAAGTTCTGGTGCTGGATAATGACGCTGTTCGACAGACAGAGGTCTACCTGAGTGTGATTGATCCCCAGGTGGGTCTAGATCAGGGGTGGGCAATCTTGGTCCTCGAGGGCCGGTGTCCTGCAACTCTTAGATGTCTCCCTGGTCCAACACACTTGAATCCAACAGCTGAATCATCTCCCAAGTGCAGTCAGGTTTTCCAGAGTCCTGCTAATGACCTCATTA
The DNA here is from genome assembly GCA_903067065.1 of Brachyrhaphis terrabensis. NCBI lineage: Eukaryota > Metazoa > Chordata > Actinopteri > Cyprinodontiformes > Poeciliidae > Brachyrhaphis > Brachyrhaphis terrabensis. The sequence continues at coordinate 9,880 of CAEGAG010275541.1, forward strand.
TTTGACTCAGGTGTGTTGAAGTTGAGACACATCTAAAAGTTGCAGGAGACCGGCCCTCGAGGCCTGGAGTTGCCCACCCCTGGTCTGGATGGTGAGGTCATTGTAGAACGGTGGCTCTGCTGTGGAGCATGGTGAGGGAACAGGACAACATCTGGGGGAAGAGGAAAATAGCAGGGACCTAATTGTTGATTACCAAGAATGCAGCAGCATGACCACTTTCACACTGCAGGGGGTCCTTCAGTGTTGTCATTATCCAGCCACTTCCTAATGTGCTTTATAAGTGGTGGAGAGCTTAGTGAGGCCTTCATCCTGTGTGAAGGTGGTTTTAACTTATACTACCAAAAAGATCACCCTCTTTAGTATATCATTGGACCGCATTTGGCTTTAATTATACCACACATTTGCTCTGGCATTGTTTCAGTAAGCTTCTGCAATGTCACAAGATTTATTTCCAGCCACTGATTTTTCATCAACATCTTGTATTGATGATGGGACAGTCTGACCACTGAGCAAAACCTTCTTCAGAAAGTCACAAAGTTTCCCAACTGGGTTAAGGTCTGAACTCTGCGAAGACCGAGCCATGAGAAATTAATGTCTCAATCTCCCTGAACCGCTAATTCACAGTTTCATTTAGGAATATCCTCGTGTCATCCGGGAAGAAACAATATGTTTCGTGGAATAACCTGGTCATTCATGATCTTCAAGCAGATCACAGCACTGCCTCCATACGCATCACTTCGTCTGCCTCTCTTCTCACCCTGAAGTGCCCATCACTCTGGTAGAGGGCTAATCTGGACTCATCAGATCACATGGCCTTCTTCCATAGCTCTAGAGTCAAATCTTTATGCTTCCTCCTGGTTAGCCTCACCGATTAGCAGTTTTCTTAAGGCTACCCAGCTGTTCTGCCCCAACCTGTTGAGTTCCCTTCACATTGTGTGTACATATTCTTATGCTCACTAATAAACAGCTCCTAGTTCTACTGTTTTTGGTTGATTTGGTGTCACAAAACATTTAAGTAACAACAAATCACTGTCATTCATTTCTTCCTCAAAGACAATGATCCCCACTATCCTTCCAGTTTTTACGAATTTTAGCAGTTTATGCCATCTCCTTGAATATTTTTCTACTTCATGCCAAAGATATGAACTTTCTTTCTTGAAAACAGATTGTGCCTTTTCATGTGGTTGTTGAAGAAATGAAAAGCTGCTGGTGTTAAATAACTTGCTGGCAGCTTCTCCATGCAGTAACTGTCCAATGTGAAGTTTTTATTTATCTGCTCAGTTAAATTCAGGTGGAGACTTTTTATTTTGACCTGGTAGCGTATAGATCAGTGATGTCCAACTGGCTAATTTAAACCACTGGCAGGACACAAACTACATTGCATTAAAAAAATGCTAAAATGTGTTTATTGTGATTTTTTTTTAGGTTTATTAGCAATGTTTTTATGACCTCTGTTTATTGTTAAATAGCCAAGGGCTTCAGACTGTTGCCATATTAAAAGAGAAACAGACAACTTCAAATTTTGGGTGATCAGTTGTTTTCTATTTTGTTGACCAAATTCTTGTAAACATGAATATGTGATCAGGGACCAAGCAAAATCATTTCAAGGGCCACAAACGGCCCCCAACTCGTACTTTGGACACCCCCGGTGCAAATGATACAAACACATTTTGGAATAGATGACTAATTTATAATATAAAGTAAGAAATTGACGCAAGAATTTAATCAGTATGTTTGTAAAGATTTGCTGAGTAAATATAGAAAAATATTGATTTAATTTAGCAAATGTAGTTTTCATATAAAAATAAATGCTTCAGTAAATTTAATTGGTCATTAGGAACAAAATGTATTTGGTTTTGTTTGGAAAATTCACATTCTACACTTTTTTTAACTTGATGTGAACCATAAAAGAAAAGATGGAGCAGCCTTTCTCCAAAACTAAATCTGTTTGGGAACTTATTGTGGTTGCTTGTTCCCCAGAAACATTTTGAGTCCTCATTTCAGAATAGCAATTTCTCAACAGTTTCTTTTTATGAATTCTTCTCAAATCTGAAGTGAAAACTTTCCCTTCGCCTTGGGGAAGTTTTCCAAGACGAAGGGGAAAACTTCGTCTGAGTCATTTTTACAATGTGTTTTCCTATTTTTTGCTCTAATCCCATTCACTTTATCCAACATTGCATGAAAAGTACAGCCCAGTTCTTAGAGCACAGTTTCCTTTTATATTCCCAAGTATAATTTAAACGGATCTCTAATTTGCGATTATGGTCCATACAAGCCATGAGACATATTTAGTGGTACCTTTGAAGCAATGTGCAGAAAACTGTAAAATGCCAGATTTGCCACCTCTTTTATTAGCCTCCTTTGCCCTAAGCTCAGTGTGTCATTATTTCCGTGTTTAATTTTTTTTATGTCCAGGTGCATTTCTGCTATGCTGCTGCGATTGTTCTTTATGTATCACTCACCACTTTAATAGCTACAAAGTCTCAGAATTGGTCATGGCCGCCAGCATTTTTGATGTGTGCTGCCTCCTCAGGGTCTTCAGGTTGTTTTCATTAATGGCAGGCAGAGCCTCGTGTCAGAAGGTGGTCTCCACGCTGGACTTGTTTCTAACAATGCTGGACTCAGTTATTACCAAAAATAAAATAAAATAAAAAGAAAGCAGGAAGAAGGAGAATATTAAAGTCACCACACAGCTAATAATGGGATTAAATGAAAAAATGTGTAGTTGCGTTAGCCCAAAACCTCTGCAGCAATGCCCCATCCAACCGTCCACTGGCCATTAATCCAACCATCCATCCGTCCATTTAATGGGGGCCAGTAATTATCACGGGAGGTTACACCAAAATAATGTTTCGTACAGTAAACTAAGTACAGTGTAAAATATGCAAACAATCCAAACCTAAAGACATTTGTAAAAGATAAACACTAAAGACGAAGAAAGAAACTGTTTCAATGTGGTATAAATCAAATCTTGAAATTTCTGTGTGGCTCTTTACGGTGATGATAAGGTTAATTTGGCTCTTAATGCTGAACTGGTTTGCCACCCTTGGTATGGCACATTTTAGCAACAAGGCAATAAGTGTTTTACATTATAAAAATACAGCAACCAATTATGGAACAAAAGTCTTCAATAAAACCATCCAGTAAATGTACATCAAATATTATTGATTAATGTTCCATTAACTAGGAATCGAAGGCAACTCTAAACAGGTGGATTTTTGGCCTTAATTTAAAGAAACTCAATGTTTCCATTGTTGTGCAATTTTCTAGAGGTTTCTTCCAGATTATAGGGACATACAACCTTAATGCTGTTTCTCCATGTTTGGTTCTGGCTCTAAGAGACTAGAACTAGAAAATCTGAGAGATCTGGAAGGTTGATACAAAACAGCAGATATTTAATGTACTTTGGTGCTAAACCATTCAGTGATTTATAAACTACCAGAAGTATTTTAAAGTCTAGTCTGAGATACAGGGAGTTAGTGTAATGACTTAAGAACTGGGGTGATGTGCTCTATTATCCTAGTTTTAGTGAGAACACGAGCAGCAGTGTTCTGGGTTTTGAATTTTTTAGGCAGACCTGCAAAAGCATTGCTGAGGTAATCAATGCAACTAAAGATAAAGTTTCTCAAGTTTTTGCAGTGACTTTCTTCTTTTAATCATGGAAATGTTTTTCAGGTGAGAGAAGGCCGACTTTGTAATTGTGTTTATGTGTCTCTGAATGTTAAATTCTATAAGGACAGACAACTACTGCAAGCATCCATGTTTTAGCTTCTTAATCCTAGCAATATTATTCAGAATAATAGAAAAAATGCTAATAAACTAATAACTGTAGTGTGTTTTTTACACTGAGTGCTTGACTTATAAAAGAGGAAATCTCAACTTTTTGCTAATATTTATAACAATCCAGTGAAGAAAAGAGCACCTTGAAGCACTAAGAGGGGTTGAGTACTTATGTCTCATCCTCAGACTTCTCTCATCAGGGTTCATCTCCCACTAATGGGGTCACTACTGTCTGCCACTGTATACCCTTTCCCATTCATCAAATCCTCCATCACACCGACACACAGACAGACAGGCTGTCTGAAACTGCCTCAAACTCACAGATGTCTTCCATGCGTGCACACAGACCAGTCTGCACAAGAAAACAAAATACGCAAACTGTTGCAGCGCTGTTACCGCCGAGCACTCAAAAACATAAACACTGCTTCATTATCAAGCCCTCCCTCATGTCCTCAAAGCCAATTAAAGCAGACAGCCAATTAACACAAGTTAGTGACCATAAAGACAGGCTGGATGTTTGGGCTTTCTTGTGGGAAAAATCATTTTGTAAATAATTGGGGGGAAAGGGATAAACGGAGACAGTTTAAACTGGGAGTTTATCTTCGGCTAATTGCAGAGATACGGAGCAAAGTTTTCTGGGTGAAGTCGCCATGATGCTCCGTTCCAGATGTTGATAGCAGCAACGGACCACCAAGGAGCGTTTCAAGATGAATACAAGATCCGAGAAGAACGAGAGCTTTGACAAATCAGAAACATGGTTTCACTGGCAGAGACGCATCCAACCATACATCCAACCGATGGACCGACCGTCTGACTAACCAACCATCCATCAAACCAACCATCCATAATATCCAACTGTCTAACCATCTACCCACCCAAACATCCATCCAACCATACATCCAACCGATGGACCGACCGTCTGACTAACCAACCATCCATCAAACCAACCATCCATAATATCCAACTGTCTAACCATCTACCCACCCAAACATCCATCCAACCATACATCTAACCGATGGACCGACTGACTGACAGACCAACCAACCAACCATCCAACCAAACATCCATCCATCCATCCATCCATCCATCCATCCATCCATCCATCCATCCATCCATCCATCCAGCCGACCGACCGACCGACCGACCGTCCATCCATCCAAGCTCCAGTTTAAATTTTAATTTATTCTGATTTTTCCCTGACATCACAGCTGATGCTGTGTTTCATGTTCATATTTATGTAGTTATTAAAATTTCTGGCATCCCAAATCTCTTTGGACTTTGGAAAAGGTTTAGCGTAATTATAAACAGCGGTGTTGTTACACGAATTGCGGTCGTCATGAGCAGGTGTTTAACGTCAGCGTTTGCAGATGTTGAATTTGTGGTAACACGCTGTAAATTGCTGTCTGTGCCCCCAGCCCCCAATTGCCAGAGAAATATGAGGGAGTAAATTGGATTTCTTGCCAACATCAAGTCATAACTGGGATCTGACACAATGTCTTTGATTAGTAAGGCTGTTATGATTTTACAGGCCAGTACGTAGAAACCATACAGCATGTTTTACATTACGATGCCAAATGAACCGAGCCCTTATGTTCTTGCGGTGCATTCAGGCCACCAAAGAGCTGTGTGAATTCAGATATTCATGAGCTCGACAGTGCCAGGAAGATAAACCAGTGAGGAAATTAGAGGACGTTTTAATCATAAATCATTTGTGCTGCAGTGTACAACAGTCAGATGGATTTCAACACTTCTCCTTGGGAAAGTGGATTTTTTTTTTCCACCAATCTTTCACAACCTGCGACTTACAGGCTGTTTCAAAGAAAATGAGACTGCCAAACATCACTATAAACTCCACAAATATTTGTACGGTCATGTGGTGAGTGCTGTGCCCTGAGATTACATAAGTGATGCTAAAATACTGGAGTTTTGCAATCAGATATTCAAAGACTGAGGTTTTGCTCATAAATACATTAAAGAATAGATTTATCTTTTTCTTTTTTCTGCATTTACATTTTGTAATAAATTGTGATAAAATTGTTTCATATTTGCAACAAAAAAGTCTAAATCAATTTAAACTGCTTTGTGTGTGCATGTTCAGCGACTTTTGTTCCTTATACTGAGCTATTTTAAGTTCAACTTCAAGTTGTCAGATAGTTTCAGTTTTGGAGTTTTTTGATTCAGTCGTTTAGGCAGTAATCAGATCTGTCATGTCTATAGAACCTGAACCAAAACAACGTGCTTGGTCAGCAATAAATAGTAAAATGATGGATTTACAAAAGTTTGGAAAGTTTTCCATCCTTTATAAAATAATTGAATATTTCAAAGCTGTTTGTTTATTTACTTGGGTTGACTCATTAGATATTAACATGTCTTTAATTATCTGAAAAGTAATTTTACACAGAAATAACACATGAACGGGGTGATTCCAGTTTTCCTGATTGGTTTCTTCCTCATAAATATGTTTCTCCTCTTCTGGTCTGTTGGACCTTTTTCAGCTTTTCCATTTTGGATTTGTTTTTGTTTAGCGATTAATCACTTTAATAAAGACTTAAATATGTCACTTCGTGGAGTAACAGAGCAACTGTAGTTTTGATTAATGTAAAACTAAGGTAAACACTTGTGTTTATTAAAAATGACAGCAAATCCAGTACAGCAATGTCAAAGATATTATTTGTGGACCTCACTGACAGACTCATTGGTTTAAGATCATATTTTACAAATGTTTGCACCAACGGGACAACTTCGCCAGCAGCCAAACAGAGATCCCCCATATGCTCATAACTTAGACATCCATTGCTTTTGTAAATTCAAAAGACAAAATTGGTTTCCGTAATAGAATACACAAATGAACGCTTATTATTCTGGATAGCACAACGTTGTATTTGTAGTAAATGTAATGTCATTTTTCACAACTTTTGTTTGTTTAACTCTCCCGGCAATAAGATATGCACTGTTTATTAGAATTTATATATCATATTTTGTTTAAACTATCCTCCAACGTAAAACAACCCTATGTGCGAAAATAAAAATAGACCCTTGCTGGGTCAGATTTTAGAGGGGAAATAACAACAACTTGCTGCTAATCAGAAGCACCTGATTGACTCATCATCAGTGTGAGCATGTCAGGAGCTGTGTTTTCATCACAAATGTGCTCAAAACTTTGTCAGTTTTGCAATTGCTGTGTTTCTGTTAAATAAAAATCACACTTGAATAAATTTGTTCATACAATAAGTCATTAAAAAAACATACCATGATGGTCTATGATGGTCCAACTACTCCCGGTTGTCTCTGTGGTTTGCGCCAGTGGCAACATCTGGTTGATAATCATGTGACTTGTGCCATGTGAAAAAAGTTTTCATTGCAGCCTTGCAAAAGAAACCAATTTCGATATGGCTAAAAAAGACTCCCTCATTTCAGCACCAAAGCTTTTGAACAAAAAACAAGATTTTTGTTTGAATTGGTATGTTTCCATTAAGCAAGTTTATTTCAAATGTCAGATTGTGCAATTACATGGTCATTGGAAAGGCAGATCATGATAGCTACATTTGCAGAGTACAGGTGTGATGTATTACAATGCCAACCAGGACAGAAAGGCACTGTAACCGTCACCTCTCCCAACAAACTCAATGCTTCGTTTCTGTTGGTATTTGCACAGTTTTAGTGATTTTAAATAACATTCCTGCTGGTATTTCCACAATTCTGCTGTTGCACAGTTTTATTGTCACTTATGGTAATTCACAAATATACATGCACAATTTGTAATTTATTTTAATTAACTTACTTAGTAGCACATTCCTTTGGATTGGAGGATCTATTTTTAATAACTGCACAGAACTGTGTAGTGTAAATTTGCCCTTAATGTACAGTAGGTTCTTGATTCTGTCCTTACTTTTAGTTTTTTTTATAATTCATCTACATGATTGATGCTGTTGCACTAGAATATCCCCACTCTGGAACAATGAAGGGCATTTCTATTCTATTCTATTCTACTCTTTGATTTGCTCTTCCTTAGGTTTTTAGGACCCACCATTCACCGTTTCTGCATTCTTATTCTTATTATCCAGTTTGAAATGAGGTCATCTTGAAAACAAATTGGTAGAATTTCATTCAGTTGGTTTTACAAACATTCAGAGGGCAGGAACACAGTGAACACAGCCACTGAATAATATTTATAGTGCCACCTTTGCAGCTCGAACTGTATGTTTTCTTGTTCTGCGGTATCAAAAAGAAAGTCAGGAACAGTTTGACATCAGAAGCTAACAGAATATCACAGAACATTTTCAATCCAAATACTAAATCCTCACATGGAAACATGAAGGAGGCCGTGCAGTATACAGATGATGCCAGTGATAATTGTGTAGCAGGTTGTTTGGACTGGCTGTGTGTCACAGTCGGGAGTCCTGGCTAAATATTTACTGGCTGCTGCAAGGGGGTTTAGGAGGCATACTTGGCCTTGCTTGTGTTTCTGGTTCAGGAGCAAAGACAAGAAGAGAGTCTAAGATGTTGAAATCATCGTCAACAACTGATGTTGTCAGAGAGAGCCCTGATGATCGCGCCTGACCCTTTTACCATTTAGGGGGTCCTTGGACTGATACGAGTGTTACTGACCCAGAGGCCATGTGTGGCATGTTTGGGGTCTGCAGAATATATCCCAAGCTTTAACCTATACAAGAGAGCCAATTATAGCTGTGAAAGGCCAAACAATACAATCCATCAGTCAAGTTTCTTTGGTAAACAGGAGTGGGCGGCCCTGGTCCGGGTATAAACTCCAAGTCTCAGAGAAGCTAAGGGTCAGTGGAGCTGTTTGATTGTCTAATTGGGGGAAGGCCAGGCTCCATATTTTATCCTTCATGTGACGAAATGAAGGATAAGAGCAGAATATAATCACAGGCATAAATAATCTCCAATACAATGTTTTGTTTTGTCTCTTTTTATTTGTGCATAGTCATTTTCTGACTTTTTTTTATAAGCAACTGCCCGTCCTTCATTGAAGGTTAATCAGGCTTTATGAAGATCTTTTAAAGATTTCCCTAAATATTTGATTTCATTTTAGCACATTTTCACCTCATTTCTCAACAATTTTCAAAAGAATGTTTAGTCTATTGCTGTTTAGTTTGTTCTTTATTCTGACCTGTCAAACATGAGATGTTCATTGATTATAGTGATTCATTCTCTGCTATTAGTGAATCAATGGTGTGCCAACACAAAAGCCTGTTGTAATACACAATTAATTTATTGTTCACATGGTAAATTAAATTGAGCTTGATAATTTTCTTTATGATGATTAAGCATCAATTTTGTTTATGGTTTTTATTTTGATTTTTTTTATTATTGTTTTTGTTTGCTGTGTTTTATTTTGGATAGTTAAAATATATTTCAGTTCCAGTGGAAAGTGTTCTGTACAAAATTAAAGTTTGTTGGTCTTTGAGAGGGCAAACTTGCATTATTATGCCATTTTCAATACATTACTTGAAATGGTCTCAAAACAGAAATATTGCAATTTATCTCAGTAATTGCAGGGACAATTTATCATCTAGTAAAATGTTTTATTGTGACAATGCAAAACTTTGGAAAGAATTCTTCTAAATTAATCTTTAGGCTTTTTTGTACTAATAATTAGGAATAAAGATATACATTTGCTTCAATTTCAGTAGTTGGGTTTGAAAAATTCAGCATATACATTTGCTGAACTCCAAAATAATGTTTGTGCCAAGTTGGTGATTCCTGAAAAGATGCTAGTTGACATACCTGAAGTAAAGAGAACAATCAGCTGATGTTACTGCTCGTCTTCTGTCCAGAGTCTGGATTTGTTCCTGCTTCTGAAAAACCTGATTTTCAGAAACTTCTCATCTTCTGTGATATTTTGCACATGCCTGAACTGAGAATGAACGAAAAAGCAGAAAAATACAGAAGAACAACTCTAAGAGACCAACAGAAAATGAACAAAGACTCATGAGGAAGACCAGTTTAAATGATTGAACCAATGTGCTTTAAGACTTTTGCACAGTTTATTTCAACGTGTGGGTGTGTGTGTGTGTGTGTACATCACATCTCAAACAGCGCAGGTCTACAGGCACAGAAACACCTAATGAATGTGTGTTTGTTCTTCAGACCCCACACACATTTGTTTATTTGAACATGGGATAGTGTTCCTGAGCTGTTTTATCCTGCCCGTGTTTGCCACTTAACACATGCACCGCAGCGTCGGCCTGGTCGGCACTGCGCTCCACTTTTTTTTTTTTTTTCCCCCTCCTGCTTTTTTTGGAGAAAATTATAACTCTGCTCTAGAATAATGACAGACAAACAAGCTTTATCTTGTAGTTTGTGGACACAGTGTTCCCCTTCGTTACTGTTCGGTCTTCATTATGGAGCTGAGTTATAATCCAAACAGCCCCGGAGCGAGCCGTGCCAGAGGCAACAGGCCAACGGGAGATTGGCGGTCGGTTTAGTGTCAATGATGTGGTGATGTGGGTCAGGGACAGCAGCAGCAGTGGTCATTGCACAGTGGCTAAGAGCCCAGGGAGACCACCGGGGAGGAGGCTTTCACTCTTTTACTCAGTCAATCACTCACACATGTGAATGATTCAAGCAAACACTAGCAGACACTCTTCCTCACACCTTGACATCATAATTTAAGGCCAACCTTAAAATAGTACAAGTTTTCAGTTCAAAGAACTCACAGCTTAACAATGGTGAGTAAATTGCAAAGGATGCGCAATGTTTGACTACTAACAGACCAATTTTTTATTTTTTTTATTGTTTTGTTTATGTAAGCATCTCTGACCTACTTCAAAACTCCCACAGCTCCGAAAACCAAATGAGAGTTGAAGCAAGTGATTTCTAAACACTGAGAAATAGATCTAATTTTGACATGAGGCAATGTTCCATCAACCCATGCCACTGGTTTAGACTTATATTTTCAGACCAAGCAAATGATTTAATCTTACAATTTTTAAAAATTGCAAAACCCAAAAACTGTTGGAAAACCATGAAACAACTACCAGAAAGAATAAATCAAAACTTAAAGACAGCCTCATTTGATTTGGTGTGAATAAATTTAATCTTTTTCAGTTGGAATATCAATCAGTCTTCATTTTTATTCATTTGAGGATTATAAACTAACACAATGGTGATAAATATGACAACTCGTTCACATTTAAAGTGTCATTAAATGTTTGAGCTGTGCAGGCAGAGCACCAAACACAACATGCTGTCATGATTTCACCTGAGATGGCGTTCATTTTCATAATTGTAAGATTGTCGGTCGTTTAGCAGGAATCATAAATAAATCCCCTCCTCTGTTACCAAGCTAATGACGCAACGCGGTCCAGTCAAGAACTGGACCGATTTGCTGGACACTTTTGCAACGTTTTAATATGAAATTTTTAATGACAAATTTGTATCAGAATCAACTTCAATTGCCAAGTTTGTGCCTACAGAAAAGGAATTTGACTTTCTTTCCTCTTTAAATTTAAGACCTTTATTATAAATATGTATAAAAAGGGGCAGAAATAAAAATAACAGTGTTCTTCTTTCTTGTAAAAGGGCATATGTGTAAATTGGTGTAAATATGCATGCATACAAGAGAAGTGGGGAAGGAGCACACCCCTGAGGGGCGCCGGTGCTGATATATATAGATATGTATTTTTTTGTAAGCTATGGTTTTTTTCAATTGTTAATTTTATGGTAAGGATGGCCAGAAATATCCATGCCCATTTATTCAAAAATAGACTTAGGCACACCCATTCATTAAACTAAATACGGCGAGGGTTTTCAGAGAAAATTCTGGTGTTTGTTTCTGGAAATAGACTGAAGATATTTTCTAGACCAGGTGTCTGCAATTTGTGGCTCCAGAGCTTTCAATAACTTTGGCCAAGACAAGTTAGAAACTGATCAATATTTTTAAATAAAGCTCATGAAAATGACTTGCTTTGGCCATTTTTCAGTGTGTTTACTCAATTCCTGTATTCCTGTCTAGAAAACTGAACTACAGGTGAAATTCATCTTTTTTTTAGGTAATATGAATTTTTTAAATTTCCATGAATCTATAACTTAAGAAAATACATTTATTCTCAATGTATTAAAGTTAGGGGTTTATTTTCTTTGTGCTTCAATCTAAAATATATAAAATTGTTTATTGATTTAATCATAGAACAAATAAAAATTCTGCAAAATAAAAGGACAAAGTTAATTTGCGACGACAAGACAGACATGTCATGTTTTCATTAAATGTAAGCGAAAAATTGGGATAATTAACAGAAAGAAAGGTTTTCAAACATCCATCTCTGTGTATTTAATCTATAAAATGTGTTTCACTTAGTCATAAAGCGCCTAAGATAAAATGATTTTTCAATAATATTGTAATTTATCAATGTTACAATATTACAAGTACAATATTACATTAATTTGATCACATTTATTTGCATTTTTAAAAAAGCTTTCACTCTTTTACTCAGTTAAAATGTTTAAAAACACACATTATGAGTTCTGTCAGCTAGGCTCGTGGTGCAGATAGTTTGGACACCAATGGTTCTCCAGTTTCCAAAATTGACTCCCTGAATCCCTGTCTGTTCGTAATTCATAACCTGATTCACATACATGTCTGATGTAGGGGTAATGGTTTCATAAAACCTGTGGTGTTGTGTGTTCTACTGTACAATTTTCCCAAAATGTAAGTTATTAAGATTAATGAGTCTTATTCCTAGACAGTTAAAATGAACTAGATCTTCTAATAATTAGCTATCTAGCTACCAAGCTACAAATAGTATCTGAGCAACACCAAGTCTGTAATGGAAAACAGCATCTCTACATTTTAAAACATCATTATTTTACAATATATCATGTTGATATGATATCAGATTAATGTTATTTTTTAACATAACATAGCTAGCTAGCTAATACTGTTGATAGCTAGATATTCTAAGAGCTAGCTAGTTAGCTATCCAGCTAGCTAGCTATTAATGTAAGAGTAATATTAAGTGTTTAATGAAAAACAGTGTCTCTAAATTTAGAGACTTTATTATTTTACAATACCTCATGCTGATTAAATATCCGATGGATTTTATTTTGTAACATAACACTGATAATTTTGATATTTTTCCTTTTATTGTATAGCATATTTAAATCAATTTCCCAGACAGACAGAATAAATGTGGATGCACCAGTTTAAGAGTTGAATATTTCCTCAGAGGCTGCCCTAACGGAGCCTGTGTATAAATCTTGCCAGCTCTTGCTGTGTTCTGCTGGTGATGATGTGATTGCGCTCACTGAGAGTCATTCTTCCAAAGTCTTTCAGTCGCCTCGAACACTCTACTTCAGGGCAAGGCCTTATTGCCCACCCAGATAGGTTATAGGGATTCTCCACTGCCCTCTCTCTGCCTAAGTGGGTGGTCCTGTGGGGTATGACTGAGACACAGGTGGATCATTGTAGGGGTGCTCACAAAAATACCCCCCTCCCCCCACACACACACACATACACACTCCTCATCAGCAGCACTTTTTTCCCTCTCTTTATGCTCATTGGAAAGGTGAACTTAATGTTGCACAACTGTTTATTGCATCAGTAAGACACTAATCTTGATAAGTCTCTGTTGGATGTGCATAGGAAAACACATAGATCATCCCCTCACCAGTCTGACTAGCTAACCTGTAAGCAATGAGCAGTGAAGGGGGGCTGTGTCAATAAATAAATTGGTAAATAAATAAGACCGCCGCCGCCGCCGCCGTCGTCGTTTACCAAAAATATTCCCAGGCTCTGGATTTGTAAATAATTAGAGTTCTGCTGAACTTCGTTTCTAAAGTTTAACTTCAGTGCCGCCTATCTATTGTTTGGGACCCCACAAACCACCAGCAAGATGTTGACATATGGCAGTTCTGGTGTAGAGCACAAGGCATGGATTAGTTGGGAGCATAATAAACAGGAGGATAAAGAAGGACCTGCACAGGCTGCCGTAGGCTGACTCTCCTCAGACCTCCTTGTTTTTATGTCTCTATTTCTGAGACTTTTCAGAGGCTGAAGCGGGGAGTAATGCAGGATTTCAGTGGTAGGTTGTTGATAGACACTTGCTCATGTGTCTGTCAGAAAAACATTGGTGCACACAAAATAAAGCCAGATAGGCGTATTTAGCCAGAGTTGGGTAGTAACTAGTTCCATTTACTTGAGTAACTTTCTGGACAAAGTGTATTTTTACTTTTACTTGAGTAACTTTATTATTAAGTTTCACTACTCTTGAGTAAAATTTCACCAAAAATTCACCAGACACAGACACCCTTTCAGTTTTTGTTAAAGTTTCATAAGTTTCATATTTAAAGAAACTGATTTGGAAAGATGTTCCTTTTGCTCAATTTTGTTATGTTGTAATGTTATTTATATGAATCAGACCAGTAAATTTTATAACTAAAACCAAAGACACAAGTGGATCCACACAGGTGGTGTATTCCTCAAAAAGGTGATATTATGCTTCCTCGAACAGATTAGGATCGGTCAAAGCTTATTAATTACAGGACAAGTCTTTTTTCTAGCAGCCATTGTGCAGTGCATACACAATGGCTGCTGTTGAAATTGGGTGGAGGAGCTGAGTGGGTAAATAGTGAGAGCAAGCTGGTTATCATTTCAGATTCAAGGATTCCCCAAAAATGTATGAAATAATCCGGGTATGTTTTTAATGAGGGAATAACATTAAAACATGACAAACGTACACATATAAAAGTTTATAAAGCTGATTTTACATAATGCTCCCCAAACCCCTCTAAAAACAGAGTGCTCACAAAGCCATTGTCACCTGAGACCTGAAGGCTGAGTTAAGGATAAACTCCAGAAATATTTGACCGATCTAAAGTATCAGGTGCTGAAAGTTTCCAACCTCAAAAACTTAGTTTTGCTTCTTGCTCACTAAACTAATAAGAAACTATAAAAGGATCTGATCTCTGGAAAATGTTCTGCGCACTGGTCAAGTTATACAGAAGGTCCTGTACAGAAAGACCAGCAGAGTCGATCTTCTTCATTAAATACTGCTGCAGGTCTCAGAGATGTAAAACTTTGGACGTTTTCCAGTGTCTTCATATATTTTTACTGTAGAGGATTTCTCAGAAAGCTGACAAATTTGGCAATGCCCATGGACTCTCAGTAACAAGCATCAGAAGCAATGACTGGAATGTTAAAGAACCAGCCAACTTCATGTGAGGCTATCAGAGTTCCTATCCTCTGACGTCTCACATAACTTCCTACTCTGATCTTTTGCAAAGGCCAGATGGTTGCATTGGCCACTGGGGAGAGCAACAAGCCCAGATAGACAGTTTTACAATGTGCAATTACTGGACAGATAAACTAAACGCTCAACAAAGCTAGGCATTTCCAGATCCCCGGCTTTTAGACTTTGATAAGGCAACAGTCTGCATTCCTTGACCAATTTACTGCCTTCAAAACCAAAATACCTCCACTGATAGACACTTATGCTTTAGCTGATGAAGGAGACTTTTGTCCTGTGTGGTATTTTATATATTTATATCTAACAAAGTGCACTCTTGAAAACCAAATCCCTCAAATCTGACCAATATGTCTTCTGCTTGGCAAAACGCCAACTGATGCTAAAGGGGATAGAGTTTCTTCACCAATGATGCTGGCTTCAAGTATTGCTACACTCTTAGTTCAGCCTTTTTTGTTCCACATTAACATTTCACAGAAGATCAGGCGCCTGCCCTCTGAGCTTTACTCCAGGGAGCAAGAATCCCCCACAAACTGACACTGATACAATCTCCAGGTAATGGCCGCCCATTTGCAAGGCCAGGGGCCGTCTGATGAGGTGCCGTTTGTGTGTGCGCACGTGCGTGTTTTGCTTGAAGGAGTACGCAGTTCATCTGGTGTGGTCACAGGGCCAAAGTTCACTCAGAAATGTGTGACCCAGGGTCGAGAGGTGCTACAGCCTCCGTTAGCTGTGAAGGTAGAGTTTCAGCGTCCAGCCTCACCTTTTTCTCCAGGCTGCAACTTTCATTTCTCACCGTGACACATGAATACCCTCCACCACCATCATTGTTAGTCAGCTGGCAGAGGGTGTGAGGAAAGTGATGAAAGAATATGTAAGTTATCTCAATTTTGAGGAGTAAGCGTTTGTTTCAAAACACAAGTTCACCAAAAATGATTACCCTTCATTTTAGGATGCTGTGATGCAACAACAAGGAGGAAAGAATTGCAGCAGCTTGCCTGGTCTGGATAAACATCGAAACAGAAGTGTGACAAACAGTTTTGTTTTCTAAAAAGGTGCCCCTATTCAGTCAGTTATTCTTTCTTCCTTTCCTTCCTTCTTTCTTCCAGTTTTTGGTACTTTTGGCAGTCTGTGGCGGTACCAAGTCCTGCTGGAAAATGAAATCAGAATCTCCATAAAGCTTGTCAGCAGCATGAAGCATGAAACACTTTAAAATTTCCTGGTAGACGGCTGCGTCGAAGGTGGACTACAGAAAACACACCAGAGAGGAAATGAAATGCAAACTTTACTTTCATCTGAAAAACTGACTTTGGATCACTGAGCAAAATTCCATTTTTTTTCTCTCCTTAGTCCAAGTAAGACTTGTGGGCCATGATTTGTCTGTGTGGTGTCTCTTAGGCTGCATTCACACAGCAGGCAAATAAAACCTGTATCCAACTTTTTCACCGCAGTCCAATTCCAATGTTTTGACCGAAAAAAAATGGGATCTGCGCCACTTCCATATGTGGAACTAAATCGGATACGAGTCGGATTTTCCTTCAAAGCATCTGTAGTCTGAACAATCACTGATATGATACATGCTTCATGATTCTGGATATAAACAAACATAAATCTGGATGTAAACAATGGCTGAAGATTATGATTATGAAATTCTGAATGAAGTCTGTGTCAGTGAAGAGCACGACATCACAATCCGGTCAGGTTTAGTTAATAAAATGAATGACCACACACAAAAAATGGATTTCAGCAAAAACTCAGAATTGAGCATCAGGACCTGCTTTGTGAACGTAGCCTTAATACCCTCAGTTGAAGTTCTCCTAAATACTTCACTTGATTTTTTTTGACAATCCACTCAAAAGTCTCTATGAATATTCTTGGATAAAAAACTCTGAGAACAACCAGCTTCTTCAGCGTCCACTTCTTGCAGACAGATTCATTAGCTGGGTTTCCATTAACCATGACATTGCATGAATTAGAATGAACAGAAATGCGTCAATTTTGGAAAGACCCGTTTTTCGATAAAAGATTTTGCGGTAGGATCAGGTGGTTTTTCAGCCATATTGAAATAAATGCATTTAGCAAAACACTTTTTTCACATCACACAAGTTACGTGATGAACAGCCGCATGTTGGTGAAAACCATGAAGAAGACAACAGGAAGTAGAAGGAGGAAGACAGTTTGTGTTTTTCAGACAATGACTCCATTAGAGCGCTCACAGCATCACACAGTTCATAAAAGATTAAGTGTGATTTGAAATCAAAGCTCATCTATAAATTTGCTGACTACGACCTGATTAGATCGGGACACTATTAGTTTCCAATATTTCACGCTTAGTTAAATTAGATAGTTAAATGTTTTACATGCAATATATGGTTGGAAATATTTCACAAAACTTAGCGACAATATTTTTTAGAGGTTTTGTTGTAAGACGTTTACATAGATTCAGTCTGTATCATGGATAATTGTCAGAGTTTTACTTTCTGGAATGAGTGAACAGATGCTGAAGTTTTTCAGGAGTATTGAGCTTTATCTCTGCATGGTAGAGTTTAACTAATCACTAATTAGTTAGTGATTAGAAATGAAGTTGTCATATGTGGCCTGTATTGTTTTTATTATAGGAATTTAAATAATAAAAGTGGAAATAACAGAAAACTAATTGACCTATATTAGAATTTCTGCAAAATATTCTTTTGATTAAAGACTGTATAATCCCAATGAATATATTTTGTTGTCAAGCAAAGACAGTTTAATTCATTTAGATGAATTTCTGCATGAAAATATGTTTGCAAAATGTCACCTGCTGACTCAAGCAACAAACTGGAGAAACGATCTACTTATTTATGAAGGACAGACATGGAAAGATGTTTCTTCCTGCACAGTTTGGGAACCAGTCAGTTTTTGTGGAATAATGTGAAGACTTCGCCGATGTTCCTGTTCCAGTTCAACACCTTCCAACCACAGCCACTTGAGGATGGCTGCTTAAAAGTATGTGTAGTGAAAAAGGGAAATGGAAACCACAAAGCATCCATGACTAGAATTTTGGCTCTTTCTTGTGTGGACTCATGTAGTTCATTTGACATTTGTAAGATTCAGTCAGTGTTTTAAATTCTGTGTTTTCTTTGTAAGAGATGTTGCGCAAAAGCAGTGAGCCAGATGTAGTCAGGCATGTTTTTTTTAATATGCTGACCGAACAAAAGGGCAAAAGGACACAATTAGCAAAATTTATGGGAGAAGGAATCAAGTAGAAGCTCAGTAAAAAGAACAAAACCTTAAATGTCATAAATGACTTTAACTTATGATACCAGAGTTGATTATTTAGCAAAGGGTTTATTTAATAAGAATGCTATTTAAAAGATAAATTGTGGGATAAATTGTTTCAAGTGCTTAAGAATGACAAAGATGAAATAAACCCAGGAGCCATCAAGCTAAAAAGAACTGGAAACCATTGGGAAAGAAATGTTACCATCCACAGAGGAAGAAGCTCTGGTCCAAGAAAGACTCCTTCAATTAAATCAGGAGAAAAGTTAACATTTCTTGGCCAGTAAACAAACTCAATGTTTTTAAAGATGAGAAGACTTTCCCTTCTGCCTGGCAGGGTGACGGTGGCATCATGCTGTGGGATTCTTTTCCTAGGTGTTACAAGGCGACAGTAGCTGCGTTTCCATTACAAAATATGCACGAAACTTTAATATTCTGCTAATGTCAAAAAAAGCAAACAATTTTGCAATTAAATGTTTCCAGTAAATAAGAAACTCAATTAAAAAAAATCATACATGAATAAGTTTGTTCCCTCAATAAGTCGGCGCCATCATAATCCTACAACATCGTGTCGCCTTCTTCTTGTTCCAGCAGCAGTAACATCCGGTTGTTCATCATACAACTCGTATGATGCAAAAGAACTGCTTCCATTGCAGTTTAGTGAAATACACACATTTGGATGCAGCCAAAAAAACCACCTCATCCAACCCAAAAACCTTTTATGGAAAAATGTGTGGATATTTATTTTATTTTTTTATTTTTTGTAATTGGATGGACAGACGGATGGATGAATGGATTGACTGAGAGTTAACATGGATTGGATAAATGGAGGGAAGAAAGTTTCTGTTAGTTCAAGGAAAGTTTGTGGTCAGAGCTGAAAAGGTTTATGTTGAAAAGGCTGCACTGATTGGGCCAAAATTACAGCAAACGTCTGTGAGAAGTGTGTGTATGGATACCTAACATGTTTGACCCAACTCAGAGGAAAATTCTACCAACACTGGGGAAATGTTTGTAATGTTTTGCTAAAAATGTCAAAATGCTGTTGCTCGTTCTGGTACTTAATAGGAATAGTTTATGTTTTCTGAACGGCCGTAAAGGAGGAAAAGCTTAGTGTGATCAACATCACACTGCAAAAACACAAAATCTTCCCAAGAATTTTTGTCTTGTTTCTAGTGCAAATATCTAAGTAGACTTAAAATAGACAAAAATAACTTAAAAATAACTTTAAAATAAGCTTATCTTAAGTCACAAATTCTTGCTATTCTTGTCATTTATCTTGCTGGACAGATATTTGCACTAGAAAGTATTTTTGCAGTACAGATGGTGAGGAAAAGTGTTTAGACATTTGGTCCACAAACTAATATCTACGCCCTGGTATACAAAATATCATATTTAACAAATAAATGTTTAATAGCTATAAATGCATACAGTAACCTTTACTATTTTTGACTTTTCAGCATTTATACCATAGAAAAGCTTTTTTGCATCAAAGTAATTATTTGTCTAACACCAGATGAACAAAGACATTTCTCCCTGTTTTATTGCTGCTGTGGAAAGCAGAGCTTCAGAGTCCTTTCCTTCTGCTTTGGAACTGACCACTTCACGTAATATATGATATTTTCTTTGCCACATGCTGCAAATTTGAACCCAGACAGCATGTGATCCTCAGACAGGAAAGTGTTTCCTCATCTTGTAAGATGTCCTGTCTGAAGGATCAGCGCGGCGAGGTCACCCAGACGCAGAGAGAGAAAGCAAATGTCTGTTTTATGATGCTTCTGAGCCCAGAGGAGATTCTTCCTTATTGTTTCAGTTTTTTCATTCATTAAACTCAACTTGTCTGGTTTATATCATCTAGATTTTCTTTTATTGATACATTTTTATGACTCTTTCCAGTGCTTTTTATTTTATTATGTCATTTTTTTCTGCCTTCACTGGTTTCCTCTCCTCTTTTTTTCAGTCTCCTCTCCCTCTATCTCTGCCTCGGCGCTGGTGTTTTTCTGAAACATAACAAGGTCTGGAGCTGCGGTGCGTGTGCATGGATGCTCTGGCTGCACTGAGGTGGCTTCTTGTGTGGTCCCCCGGCAAACTTTATGATTTATTCAGCTAAAGGCAGAGGAGCACGACCCCCAGTGACCACAGAGAGAGAGCTGCACGTGGGTTTAATGATTTCACCACAAAAATGTCTGCTATGGCTGTGTCTGCGAGGAGCGAAGAGCCCCCCCACTGGATGGATGAGGAGCTGGGGGGCTGAAAAGAGAGCCTGGCTGACCGGCCTAAGTCAATACAAATCTTACTGCTGCATCTGTAGATGCAGGGATCAGGATGGAAGACAGAGCTACATCCGTTGGCTCGTTGCAAACATTTTAGACTCTTGCCTTTCAGCTAATCCTAAGTGTTTCCTCAGGTTGTGTTTTTCTTCATTAAGCATTTTTTTCTCTCTCTCCCTATCCATGATGTATTATTGAAATGTGGACACATAAAATGATGCAATGAAGCTTTCATGACCAGAGAGACGGGGGTGGGGGGATAATAACTGGAGGTGTGGATGGGGGAGGCGGCGGTGGTATTTGGCATATTTTCTGTCGCTGCTGTCCAGGTCTGCTGGCCAAAGAGTGTGACTGCTGAGGGTTTGGATCTGGACGCGATGCTTGGTCCAGCTTTTCTCTCTGTCTGTTTGGCTACAACTCGGCAGAACAAGATGATGTCATTCACAGGGATTTGTGAACATTTGTGATAAAGAGAAGAAATCACAAGGGCGAGCCCTGTAACATGAACAGGTCAAAAAGCTATACCGTTGTTTTCTATTAGCTCAGAATGAGATGGTCAGTCATTACGGCTCGCAGTGTTTATCAGGAGTTCAGAAAATATATATTTACATTTGTCTAATCTTTAATTTATTTAAAGTGTTAATTTTAAGGGTTCTGGAAATTATTATTTCCCAATGGATTTGTGATAAGTTTTCATCAAAGCCTATTTTCAATCTGCAGTTAGGCAAATGTTCTTGCAAACGACAATTTACAAAGACCTAAGTAATAATACCTAAAAAAAGTCTTAAGCTGTCTCATGATGACTTTTTCTACTTTAGAAAAGGCAGGCGCTTTAACCCCAAATTGCCTACCGATCGGTCTATAAATGTGTGTGAAGCGCTTTGGGTGATCAAAAATGACTGCAAAAAAGCGCTATATAAGAAAAATCAGTATTATTATATTATATTATTATGTCATTTATTAATAAATGCAAACCTATTACAGGGAAAGTATAATGTATTTTCCAAGAACATAATTTTAATTCATAGCGCAATCAAGAAACTATGTTACCCTCAGTTGTTCTACATATATCAAATATGACTTAAAAGTAATGTGACTTTCTAATTTACCTCCTTGAATTTGTGCCTCTGTCCCTTTAAAAACTCCTGCTCTCTCTGAAACTCCACCTTCAGGAAGTCATCACAACGAGGTTGCTCTGTTAGCAATGGAAGTAGCTGGTTTATGTGAAGTTCCACCAGGCGTTTGCTAATTGCTGCTGGCTAGTCTGCAGGAACTGAGTGGGGTAGTTGTGGGAGAGAGCTGCTCTGTGAGGCTAAAGCTCTGTAAATTGTAAACTGCACCTCCAAGGAGGAGCATCACCTTGAAGGCGAAGCTAGGTCCACCCTGGCGGTTTGCACAGCTAAATGGTTGCCATGGAGATTAAAGTATTTCTCAAACATAAAACAATCAAAGCAACACTCCAAGTATGTTTTTGATGAGGTAATTACATTATAACATGTCGTTATAATGTAAAGCTAAAACAAATTTATTTTTGGCGTAATACTGCCCCTTTAAATTCAAAAGAACTCTGACTATGAGATAAATCAGCGGTTTCTGCCTACAGAAAACAAACAAACATTGACAATAGAAGACTAAATACACCGTAAAAGTAGCATAAAATAAGTTGAAAACCACATAAATAAAAAGCTTTACAGCAAAACGAGTACATGCTGCTGCTGCCAGACACCAGACAGGCCTTTTATGTTCAGTATATGACAGGTTGAAAGTCCTGAGAAATGTTGGTGTCTTTTTTTTGAACCAGCTACATGCATTCCTTCCCATCTGATGTTAGGTTATTGTACAGGCTTTATGCTCAACAGGAAATCATGGCTCTGTCAAGCTTGCACACGACACAACTATGATTAAACTCATCAAAACAGTGATGAGTGGGACTGCAGAGAAGAGGGAAAGCACCTGGTTGCATGGGAGCAATCACTGTGTGCATAATTATAATTAAACAGATCATAATCAGTCCAAAACATTAATAAACCTCAGACCTGGATTCCCAAAGAGTGTGTACAATTATTGGTCAGCTACTAGCATGCAGAATTTTTATGCAACTTAATGAGAAATAGAAATGTTCCTGTCTCACTTGTTTGGTTTTATCTGCTAAAGTGAAAATAACATATTAATACACAATTGTCTCCAAAATTATTCGGCAAATGTGCATTTTGACTGTGTTACCATTTTATGCATATTCTCCATATTCTTGTGAGCAGAAGAAGTACTTATTGTTCTGCTAATGGAACAAAAAGTACTTGTTCCATTAGCAGATTATTTCACTTATAACAAGACATTTGTTCCATATTATAAGGGAACATGTATGACCACTTATAACCCATGTTATAAATAAATAATCCATAGTAAGGAATTATTGACTTAAACCAAGCTCCTACACCTCCCTAAAAATTGCTTTTAGGTTAGTTTTGTCTCGTTTCAAGTGTGCTAAGATATTTGCACTAGAAACTAGACCAGAAAATACAGATTTAGTGGTTTTGCAGTGAAGGTATGCAAATTTTGGAAAAGCAAGCTTAAATGTTGATGGAACTGCAAAGTCTGTAATACATCCTAGTTGACACGGCCATTTACATAATCTGTAAAGTTTATGGGTCTCGATGCGGTACAAGCGCTTCCTGCCTGTCCTCCAGTTCGTTAGCTCGGTCAATGACTGTCCGGTCGGCTAATATTCTTTCCCTGAGGATGTGGAGCATTGTGAACTATAACCTTCTGTCCCAATTTTTTCCCGAAATTCACATACCTTTTGGGAGGATTTCTCTTCACCTCTGCACTGATTACCTGTACAAACCTGAATTTCATTTTTCTGCTGAACTGTACAGAAGCTGATGTGTGGCAGTATCACTTACATCACACCAGGATTTTGTCTGCGTCTGCATGAATGTCTCCTGAGTGCCTCTGTATGTGTCAGAGAGTGAAACCATATCAAACCAGTCATCATTACTTGCTCATTCCAGCACCCCAGGAGGGATTACACAACGGTCAGTGCACAGTGGGTGTGACACAAGCCTCTCTGTCAACCCCAGCCTCAGGGTGCGCAGTGAGTAATGATTCCACCCAGCACAACCCAAACCCACGCCCACGGCCCGACAACGTGTGTGTGCTCACCGTGTCTGGAATTACAACCCCCTCTCAACCCTCGTCTGGTCAGTAACAGGAGCTAATATTTGACTTTGATCCCCCAAAATCCCTTTGACAGAACTTATTAAAAGGCCAACAATGTTAGTTTTAATCACTTCAAGCATCCCATTGCTCCACAGCTGAACATGTCAGCGTGGATATCAGCCTCTTGTTGCCTTGCAAAATGTAACTTTATCTGACAAATTTTTTCAAATTTTGCTGCATTACAGCAAAAAACATGTTCATGTGATTTGCTTGGATTTAGTTTGAGACTCAAGTGGCACTGCAACTTTTAGATTAATTTCCGCTCCAGTACACCTGAACCAAAAGGCTGAACTCCCACGTGAATCCCATTCTCAGCTCCTTCAGACTAGCCAGCAGCAATTAGCAAGCACCTGCTGGAACTGCACATCTCATTCTCAGTGCAACTCTGGCAAAAACTTTCTTAAAGGGTTAATAGAAGAGCGATGTTGTGATGACTTTCAGAACGTGGAATTTCAGAAAGCGCAGGCGTTTTTGTAATTTGAAGTTGTTAAATTATTAAACTAAATACAGGCTCTCCCTGGAAGGAAACAGAATGAGCTGACACTGTGACAGAAGCATGTTATTCTGTTCATACAAAATCCTTCCTCAGACAACATGACTCTCATGTTGACCTAAAATTTGACCTAAAATACAAAAATATGGAAGCAAGTTTTCATAGCACCAACACCTCAAGTTTGGAAACAAGTTAATCTGCAGCAGCAGCTGATTTTATGTCAGAATGTGACCGACCATGAGCAGAGAAAAATGTTAAATAGTTTCTAGATGTGCTAAAAACTTAGAGAAATGCTACAAAACTTGGCTCTATAAAGTCTGCAAATGTACAACACACTTTTTTACTGGCGAAATAATATTGAAAACCAACTATACTTTTTTGGACTTTACAATTATGCTCTACTTTGTATTTGTCTAACTTTAGAAAGATGTTGTAGGAGACGGTCAGATACCACCATGAAAAGAAAACACTAACCTAAAATATTCAGGTGTAATTAAGACAATAATCAGCTCCCAGTGGATTGTGTGCTGATATGTTAATCAACTTTATGAATGAATTATGCAGTAAATCAGCATCCAGGAACCTTGTTAAACAATTATAGCAGACTGTCTGAGTTCACAGCTTCACAGTTCTAGGTTATTGTAAAGTTAGGAGGAAAATTAGGGAGTTCCACCATCCACATTGGAAACTTGAGGGGAAAATGTGGTAAGGATGCCAGGCTGTGTACGGTGGTACACAGCCAGGCAATGAAAGCGCTTTTTGTTTGTCTTGTCTCTTTCCTCTGTCTCACCTCTTGTCATTCTGGTTTCCTCCTCCCCTTTGCTTCCTCCTGCTCTTTGGAAGGATTTGGTAATCCCACTTGGATCCAAGTGTGACATATCCACCCATTCCTGCTCCCTTGCTCTTCCGTTCTTGTCCCCCTCCCTTACGTCTTTGGCGCCCGGTCACTCTTTAAAGGACCGTTTGCTTTGGGCCTTGTCACCAACCACCTAGCGCAGGACTCGAGCCCCAGCAGCGGGGAACCGTCTCTTGTTAATTATTGTAGTGCAGTTGAGTCATAAAGAGAGAGAGAGAGAGATGGTGACAAGCATTCTCCGCTATTTTTGGCCCCTGACATTGGCCCCATAAGCCACTTTGCTCTCCTCTCCCCCCTTTTTCCCAGTCCCTCTGATCTCTGGACCTCCTCAACAGATGAAACGATGACTCTGAGGAGGGCCCGAACTCTGGACCCGGTCCCGTGTCCGGTGGCCTGGTGTGAACAGCTGTCTGTTTTGGTTTGTGTCATACATGCAAACATTCCCACACCGTGTTTGAGTTTGAGGCCTGTCTCAACAGGTCCTCAGTGTCCTGTGAGTTATGGCGAACATTAATGTGCTGCCTTACACATTATTCGAGCACATGCTGCCAAAACAGAGTGTTTTCCTAAAGTATGGGTCAATTGACTGTGTAATGTTTGAACAGCTGTGTTGAGCAGTTAGCAGCAGAGGCAGGAAAATTCGCTATACATGAAGGTTTTATAATGAGAAAGGGACCATTTGGTCAGTCAATACAACATCTTACTCTTTGCGGTGTAGATTATCCTAACTTAATGTTTGTATTTCATAGCAAAGGTTACATTTAAAGGGATCAATTGTAAAATAATAACATCTAACGTTTCACAAAGACACTTGCATGTAGGAAACTGAAACAACTGTACTCACACCCATTTAAAGCCACTAAAGCATGACCCAAATTAGACTGAGCTAGTGTTGTAATGACTAGCTATGACCCCAATCTTACTCCTCACAAGTTTTAAATAGGGACCCGTTTGGTGTAGGTAGCGTAGCAGCGAGCCAACCATCCACTCTCAGCCAGACAAATCTATCATTACTGCTGTAATAAAGGGATTGGACTACTTTCTATCTTACAACTGAAAGCAAAATGAATGCTTCCACACAAAGTGATAATCATGAAGGGCTACCAAAGCTGAGATTGCACAAAAGTTACTGTTGCTTTCTTTTTGTGAGTTTTTCCCTGTGGTCTTGGAGGGTGTACTGTTGTTAGGTAGCACTGACAGAAAAGAAAGAAAAGGAAGAGCAGATTCGAGCTGCACCCAGGTGAAAACCCAAGAATCCTTCAGTTGCTTGACTTCTAGTGTGACCCAGAAAAGCTGTAAGACTTTAAAGAGGCAGTATTATGTATTTTCCAGGCACACAGTGCCACTTTATAGCACAATCAAGTAACTATGTTACCTTCAGTTCTTATAGAAATGCTATACATATTAAATATGACTTTAAAAAAATTTGACATCGTAATTTTTCACCTTGAAATTGGGCCTCTGTCTCTTTCTGAAACTCCTCCTTCTGAAAGTCATCACAGCATCGCTCCTCTATTAAAACTTTAACAATGTTTTTTCCAGCTTTTTATTGAGAAGTAGCTTGTATAATGAGCTCAGCAGATGCACAGTTCCACCAGGTGTTTGCTAATTGCTTTTGACTAGTCTGAAGGAGCTGAGTGGAGGAAGCGTGCCTCAGTGAGGCGGAAAGCTTGAAGCCTGGAAGCTGCAGCTCTGACGAGGAGCTGTGTCTGGAAGGCGGGGCTAGGTCCAATCAGGTGTTTTGAACAGGCAAATGGTTGCCATGGAGATTGAAGGATTTCTCAAGCGTGCATGAACGAATCAAGGCAATACTCCAGGTTTGTTTCAAATGAAGAAATAACATTAAAACATGATGCCCCTTTAAATAGGGATAGATACCTGCAGTGCTTAGTCTTCTTAAGGCCTCATTCACATCAAATCAAGCCTTCGGGATGCTGTGGTGGTGCAGGGGCAAAGCACAACCCACATATTGAGGCCTTAGTCCTTGTGCAGGTTCGACTCCCAGCCTGGCGACATTTGCTGCATGTCTTCTCCGTCTCTCATTACCCTCTTTCCTGTCAAACTACTTTCAAATAAAGGCCACTAGAGCCATCAAAAACTTTAAAAAAAAAAAACTAATCCTTTGGACTCCATGACCTCCACTGCTATTCAGTCTCCTGATGTTGCTATTTTCTCATTGCTTGTAAAATCCAGTATTTTGGCAGAAGCTTACTCTCATCTGCCACATCTTGATGGACCTCACTTTGCTCACTGGTGTCGTGGTGTGAAGTCGTTTAGAAACAGGAGGGAGCCATCCCCAAACTGTTTCCACAAGTTAGGAACAGGAAATCAAAAACCCTCATGGTAATTATCTCTACACCAAAACATTACACTTGACTCAAACCAAGTGTCATTCTTTTGCCTTGGTTTGGCAGATACAGAGAACTTGGCATGCAGCCTCCACCCAGCTCGCCAAACATCGCTTTTCAGTTAACCTGACAGTTTGGAAGTCAGAAGTTTTCGACTGCAGAAAGTTTGAATCCTGATAATTATTGCAATTTAACTGTATGTTGTATCACAACATCAAAGCACTGTTTGTGGACTGTGATGAAGTGCTAATTATATGTTGGGCCAGTAAGATGATCTTAAACTGTCCTTAATTCTCACTGATATACACTTAAAACCAGATATTTACATACACATATACTTACATATAAAATCTGTTCTTGTTTTAGAAATACCGAAATTATTTATATTTGCTAAATGCAAAAAAACTTAATAAGAACATTTTGAAGTTTTTTTTTTTTTTTTTTTGCAACTTTCCTCGAATTTAAAAGTTTACATATATTTGGTCAGTATGAGTTGTGACTGTGTCTTAAGCACCTACTTGGACATATTACTACGGTCGGAACTACGTACGTAGATTTTAATTTTAACTAAATTAGTTGCATTTTGTTCTGGGAAAATGTCCCAAGACTGAAATTTCTTCTTGTGTTTCTGGTAAGCCCGTAAATCTAACACATAAACAGCATCCTCAAACATCGATCGATGACAAGGTCACTTCTCTCGGCCTGCTGGGGATTCATTTTTGCTTCAAAACGTGATTTGATGAAACACAAGAAAGACTATTGTGTACAAGTTGTGCTAAGCTGAGTTGGAATGTCATCAAATCTATTCAAGCCTAAAATGGCATCTCGATATAAAACTGGATGTTAACATTAATGATTATATATTTCAAAAGAAGTTTTTTTTGTGTTTTTTTTAATAAAGGTACACGAATGATCAGAAGTTCCTGAAATACTTAAAACCTGAATGGGTATAATAGCACTTTGGATTCTTGTCCAAAGTGCTATTTGGATTATTAAAGAAATTACGGCGTCCCACCACTACATTAAATGTGCTGTTAATTATGATGTATTTCCGCAAACAGCAAGTTTATTGTCAGCTGTTTTGTGCTAGTCAAGATTCTGCTGAACTTTTGTTTTTGTTGAAAGAAACTTCCTTCCAGTCATCCTAAGATAGAAAACTTTCAACCAACTGAACTTCACATTGTTTTAGAATTAGGATTGCATTTGATTATGATTACGATTGTCTAAATAATTTAGTTATGTATTTCTGCATATAAACTTCATCTGTTTTGTCATGTAAAGGGCCTTGACATGACATTTAGCTGTGAATTGACGCTACATCAACAAATGGTCAATGGTTTATTGTAGAGCTGTGCGCTTTTTTCTGTTATAAAACATCATTGACGCACGTTTTTTAAATTCTAAATCAGAGTTTAGGTCAGCCACTGTGTTGGAAATCACTTATTGTTGTGTGGTCTTCCACCCATTTTCCATTGTGTGGTCAAGGGAATTGAGAAAGCCTCATATAGCGCTCCATCCTGCCCAGTCAACACACTAAACTGGTGGGGGTGGGGGCTTCTGTCAGCAACCAACAGTCATTTGAAGATGAGGTTTGTGGCTAGTTTCCACCCGCAGTGCCAAGCTGCCTCTGATTAGACCTGGGGATCTAATTTGAGTACGGAGCCATGCGAGTGGGTTTGGGTTGTGCTTTAAGAGTCTGAGCAGTGGAGAAATCCTCACTGGGGCTTCGACAGAGGAGGGCAGAGGATCCAAACACTGTACTCTAGTACGAGTAGCACTACGTCAAAGGAATTTTATTCAAGTAAGAGTAAAATAGCATCTGGTAAAAGTCTACTCAAGTACTGAGTAACTGATCAAATTCTCAATCATTTAATGATGAAAAATGAAATAATCAGATGGACCAAAATATAAAGTGGAAATTTTTGCATTTTAAGGACGAAAATGACAATAATTCATAAAAGTAACAAAAACTAAAATCAGGCAAAGTAAATTTTTTTCTAAATCAGTTTCTTTCAATGAAAATCTTATGAAACATTAACAAAAAAACTGCAGGTGTGTGTCTGTGTCTGCTAAATTTTTGGTGTGTTTTTCCTTCAGTGGGTAGAGAATCCAGACATTTTACTCAATTAAGAGTATCAATACTTTGTAATAAAATTATTCAAGTAAAAGTAAAAAGTACAGTGTTACTCAAGTAAATGTAATTGAGTAAATGTGACTAGTTACTACCCATCTCTGAGCTTCAAGCACAAGTGCTTGAGTTTCTCTCACGAAATGCATCACGAAACACATTCCAAAAACTTCCAGCAATATCCCCCCTGTACACACTCGTACACGTATAAAGGTTCTGCTGATCCCTGTAATCACAGCTCTGCTTGACCTTATGACCTACGTGATGCAGCTCTGCGCACCGTGTCACCTCCCTCAGTGTTCTGGCTCCAGTCTGGGTCATGCATTGTCAGGAATGTTGATGAAAAATGACAGGCCATTATTACATGCTGTCCCCTCCTCCCTTTCCGACCGCCTCCGCCTTAATAGAGTGATACTTTTGAAAAATGATCAAGCCAAGTAGCTGCTTAAAAAAAAATCTATTTGCAAGCCCCATTTATGAGGAGCAATTTATTACACATTTTACACAAGGTTTAGCTGCCATTTCCTCTTTTTTCCCCTTCGTCCCACTCCGTTAGGTTCTGACGGACTCAGGTTTCTCTGTTGAGGTCATTGTAGTGCTAATGTTCTGCAGGGCAAGGAACAAAGCACAAAGCATGTAAGAGAGGGCTGGGTTCCTGAGGGAGGAGATGAAGCAGCTGCAGGCAACGGGTGTTAAGGTTTCGGTTACCTGTTCATTGCCCAAACGATCTGAATCTACAACCCACAACTCAGGACTACCTGGGTGGGCCCTGCTACTCCTCAAGAAATCTTATAGTGTGGACACAAGCAGAGAGAGAGAGACACACACACAGCAGCAACTAAATGATTATCACACACTCGGATGTGATGAGCCCACACATCTCAAGGCTCCACTGACCCATATCTGCTGCGCACAACTCCCAGGGTATTGGGTGGTTGTCAGGAGGTGTGGTGGCTGTCAGCGGTGGCTGACCCTGCACCAGTTCTCTCATATCTCCTGTCACACATCACTGCTCAGGAAGCACTTTCCTTTCTCTTCTGGCCTCTGCACACTTCATCATGCTGTCTGACTGCAGCGAGGCTCTAACCACACACCGCCGACCCGCGTGAGGCCGTGTGTGTGGGGGTGTGTGTGCGAGTTCGTGCAGGGGTGTGTGTGTGTGTTTTAAGCAGGATTAGAGCTATGTGTAAGGTTTAATTTGTGATCATTAAAACTTTCTTTTATTTTCTGCTTTGTTAATAGCAAATATTTATATTTTCCATTTGAATATTATTCATTTCCCCTCTTTGTAAACTAAGAAATAATTGCATTTGTCCTTTGCATGCTAAACATAAATTCCTTTATATATGTATATATACATATATATATATATATTAGGAAAATCCTACATTGAGATACCCTTATTGTTCACCATGTGTATGTGTTTGTCTTATTTAAAGGGACTCTGCATTTCTCATTGAGAGCTGAGAATCTTACCGTGAACAAAATTGCTAGCAGTTCGACGTTTGGGGCATTTCCTCTCATCATTTATCGACTCACCTGCATTTGATGCTGAACACACATCTCATTCACTAAAGTCGATTTAGTAGCATAACTTATTTTATCACGCTGCGATAAACAGATGTAGTTCACTGTCTGACAACAAGCTAGCTAATGTTAAAACAGCAAGATTAATACGAGTATCCATAGCAACCAGCGAGCGTTAAAAGGCCGGTCCGGTTCGTTCTGCAATCAAATTGCGCAAGCATCCGCTGTGTTTACAAACAAACAATACCTCTATATGAATAAAAACAGATTTGATTTGACTAATTAAGTAAAATTTAAGCGCACAACTCTTAAGGGGGAACTCTGGTATTCATGGGCTGTTGTGGTCCCAACTCCCTGTGGATACTAGGAATCCAAGAAATTTCTGATGTTGTTGCAAAACTGTTTATCAAATTCAGTTCTAGTTCACTTTATTTATATAGCACCAATTTACAATAAACTAAGTTCCGAGGCAATTTACAAGTCAAACACATATCCAATTTATAAGCAAAAATCTGCAGTCAGCTCAATCCAATCATACGCAGTTTCAAGGTTAAGTGCTTCCATTCAAACTGATTTTAGTTACTTAATAATGAAACATTGGTAAAAAAAAACATGCAAATTGGTCAAATGCAGCAGATTGCAATAAGTTAGTCTTTGCAGTGATCCCTCATATTGAGAATTTATGTGGATAGGAAAAGGAAAACTTTCAATAAATTAAGTTTTTTAAACATCCCATTTCTGTGAATATTAATTTCATGATTTATGTTTTTTTTTTTGAAAAGTGAAGTTGCAGTCTGAATGAACAGTGAACATGTCCCGTTTAAAAGAAATACAATTTCTTTTCTAGAAGCTTCCTCTGGCTTTGTTGCTACTAAATGTAGTTGATTCTTCCAGAGTGATGTCAGCCAGAGACAACAGATCAGATTTTTGTTTTACAGATTCGGTCACTCTGGTCACTAATTGAAGATTCTTCATGTGAATCTTTTCTTCATGCAGGTTCAGGTTCTGCATTAATCCCAGTGTGAGAGGTCTTAATACTGCAGGTGCCCAAGTTTTTACTCACTTGGTCCAAATAATAAATAAATAAAATCAAGCAAATTGACTATCACCGCAATGGTCGCATAGCAAGCGCGCTCCTGCTTGAACCGGAGTAATTAGAGAAATTTCCCCCATACAAACTAAGTAAATATATCAATATAATAACTAAAAGAGGGGATAAAATCGTACCACTATTTTGAGAAATAAACGCCGACTGA